>PVLD010005857.1:0-107025 GCA_004027595.1 Dinomys branickii | reverse complement strand
AGTTTGGAAAGGTTCAGAGATGTCGCCTGAAAGGGAAGCACTGGAATGCCTTTGGCTGTTCTGAATGGGAGATTATGGTCAGAGCTCGGAAGACCAGAAGGCTGTTAGAAATCCTGCCGGTAAAGACTGGATTTGGAAGGTTTCTGATGGGAAGGACTGCATTGGTTGTTGGACTCCAGATGATGTATGTTATGGCTTGGCAGAAAGTTTGTCTGCATTTTGCTTGTGTCCAGAGACTTTGCCTAAGACAGAGATAAAGGCTGGCAGCGAACTGATTAATCTGGCAAAAGAAATTTCAAGGCAGTCGAATGTTGGGGCAGTGGCATGGTTATTGTTGGCAACTTTTAGCCAGATTTATATTGACAATCAAGAGCAAAGAGCCCAGCAGAATGATTTAAAATGTTGTGAGTTTGGCCAGAAAGGAAACTCCAGTAAAGCTGTGGATTGCAAAGATAAGGCTGAGAAGATCTCTATTGCTGAGAAGGAACAAGAGAATGCAATAGATGGCCTGAGGGCATCACAAGCAGCAAGTCTCCACCCTTTGCAGCCTCAAAACTGCAAAGGTGAAAGACCTTGCCTTGAGAGGAAGCCAAAGAATGCCACGTTCCAGAATGGCAGCAGCGGCTGCACCAGGTTCCAGAATGGAGACGACATAGAAAATTTGCTTCTCGGAATTGGATTCAGTGGGCCCAGGGATCCAGGCACTCGACCCCTATGACCAAGAGAGAGGAAAGTTTGGCTACTGCTCCAGGTAGCAGCAGACCTTGGCATCATCCACGTGGCCCTGGCTTTAGATGCAAGGAAAATGCAAGAGTTCTGAGGTTAAAGAGGCTTCCACCCAGATTTCAGAAGGCCTGGGAGGCCGGGCAATGTGCCCCAGAGAGGGCAATATGTGAGGCTGTGAATGTGAAGCAAAAGGTGCCCTCGAGTCCTCAGAAGTTTAGAAAAGACAGGAGCATGGATCATCTGAGAAAAGCTGCCACTGGGAGCAAAGCAGACCTAAGAGAGAAGCTGTGGAGGCTGTAACCACCAGAAGTGCCATAGGGGTGGATTCACACAAGCCCTTTGGAGCTTACAATGTGCCACAAGTTGCTTCAGATGCTGCATGTGGAATTATAAGACATAATGTTAGCCCTGCTGGATTTTGGACTTGCTTTGGTCCCAGTGCTCTATATTACCCTGTTAGTACCTTTTGGAATGGTAATGTTAATTTTGTGCCTTTAAATGTTGGAAGTGTTTAATTTTCATTTGTATGAGGACAAAATGTTACGGTTCTAATATAAGCATGTCTTTGTATCTGGAAACTGGTTTAAGGAAATGTGTCTGATTGCCAAGTTGACAAGGGGTGGAATGTTATGGTTGATACATTGTGTCAACTTGGGGAATCTAGCACTTTAGCTGAGTGACTCAGGAGGAAGCTGGGGTGCTTACTTTGTAAACATCCTGAGCCTGTGGAAGAGGAGGGCATGGAGACTGTGTGAGAGCTACACACCCCCTGGGTGCGGGTAGGTTGTTTACAATGTAGGGAAGAAAAGGAGGCTGCTTGCAGCCATTCCCCTCTTTTGCTTGCAGTTTTTGCTGTCCTCTGCTGCCGTGAACAGTTTGCCCTCTGCCATGTGCCATTCTGCCTCAGAACCAGCCAAGTATGGACTGAAACCTCCACAAACTGTAAACTAAATAAACCTTTCCTTTCTTCATTTTGGGTGTTGGGTATTTTGTCTCAGCAACAAGAGAAAAGTAACTAAGACAGGTCTCTAGTTGCATCCATTTTCCTACAAATGCCTCGCATTTATCTTTCTTTATAGCTGAGTAATACTCCTTTGTATAAAAATGCCACATCTTTTTATTCTTTCCTCAGTGGATGGGCATCTGGTTTGTTTCCAAGATTTAGCTATGACAAATTGTGCTGCTCTAGACATGTGTGCACATATATCTCTGTGGTATGATGTTTTCAGTTCTTCTGCAAAAATACCATCAGGGGTATAGCTAGGTTAAATATAACCTCTAATTCTAGTTTTTTGAGGAATCTCACAAGATAGCTAAGATAACTATATCATTAATTTCTATTGGTTTATTGAAAGCAACAGTTAATGCCTTTTTTTTTTTATTAATTTTGCATGCTGTAGTGGATTGATAACTGGCGGTCAACTTAGAACTCCCAGCTGAACTGAGTAAGTGTGGTGCTGATGTGGGACGCTCACCTGGGGATTGTTGGCAGCAGCATGAGAGGCAGAACTGAGGAGGAGAAGTGAGATTGTTGGGAGTGGAGAAAGGCTGTCAGGAGCTGGTGGAAGCTGTAAGAAGCTGTTGGTTGTTTTGAAGGAGCTCGTCATGCTGGCTTTCCTGATGAACTTGGCTGTTTTCATCCTCCAAGGAGCTTGGGACTTCAGCGGCACTGAGAATGGCTTTGGTTCACTTTGAGGCCGCTCTGGTCCTCACTTTGAGCATTGCTTCCTGGCTCTGGAGGGGAAGATGGTGCACTGCCTGTCTCCTCGAGAAGCTTGCTGCATTGGCTTCCCTGATGGGAACTCACCCATCTTGATCATCAGAGAAGCTTGGGACCTCACTGTTGCTGAGGATGGCTGTGGTTCTTCTGAGCATTGCTTCCTGGCTCCAGTGAAGATCCCTCAGCCTGCTAGCGCAGATCCTTCATCCTGCTGGCATAGACTTTCTAGATACCACCACTGACTTCTGGGCCTTCCCAGTGCAAATCCATGAAACAGGCCTGCATGAGATGTTGTTGTAGGCTCTGGGCCTCCAGCTGGATTCATGGGATGCACTGTTATGGGCGTTAGGTCTTCCGCTGGGCTCAGGTAGAGCATTTCCATGGGATCCAGGCCTTCAGCTGGATCCTTGGTCTTAGTTTGTGGGCAGATTTCCTGAGCTCTCTTGTATATCATTCTTTGGATGACTATTATAAATAATCTTATAAAATATGTGTCATGTATTACATTTTTCCATCTTGCAAAGTAAGGCCCAAGCCAACACACATGCCTATATTTGGTCATCTGAACAGCTACTTTGAAGGCAACAATATACAATATGACAGCCACTGCTGAATTCATATCACCTTGTTTTTTGAAATTATCATTTCTAATGTTTTTTATTATTCTTTATTATTTTTAAAATAAAAAGAAGTGATTGAACTTATTTCTTCAAACAAATCAAATGAATGAATACTGGAAGAAAGTTAGAAGAAGAAGTCTTGAATTTGATTTTTTAACCTCAATATTGCCTAGTATTCTTTGTATTGGTGATATTTTAAAAAGTGTATAAACAATACTGTACTACTTTACAGAAATTTGTCTCCATATATCAGAGCATATATAATATTTAAGAGAAAAAACACATTCAATCATATACTTATATATCACTTAAAGATATCATTATAAGTATAGTAAATATTTGATGAGCTTTCATTCTCAGTATTTTCCTGTACTCGCTCTAATTTTATGCAGTATGTTATCCATGTCACCTCTATAATGGAGAGTATTAACATATGGTGTTTATGATTTTCTTCTTCCAATACTTACCTAATCTCAGCTTGGAGATGATATAATAATGAAAGATTAAGCATGGTGATATATTTTATCATGGGTATAACTCACAAATATATTCTCTGCATTTAGAAATG
Source organism: Dinomys branickii (assembly GCA_004027595.1). Classification (NCBI taxonomy): domain Eukaryota; kingdom Metazoa; phylum Chordata; class Mammalia; order Rodentia; family Dinomyidae; genus Dinomys; species Dinomys branickii. Next base: position 103,391 of record PVLD010005857.1, on the reverse strand, counting down.
CTGGTTATTTTCTCATTGTTTTAGGAAAATGACCTCAAAGAATGTTGAGTAGGTTTGTTTCCACCTATGAACACCTTGTAGAAATTTATAATCAAACTAGATTTAGCTCAAAGAACCACTGCCTAATATTTCATGATCTCAAATATTTATTCAACCCTTCTATTACTTTCTTATTGAAAAGGGTGTTTTTTTACTTTCTTTGTCTTTCTGTTTTATTATTTTTGTGTAATCACTGATATAAATTATGCTTCAGAAGATATTGTAAGGAATAAATTCTTGAACATTGAGCCTTCAGTGGGACACCCCTTTTGGCATGAATTCTCAGGAGTTAACCTGTTGAGAGAATGAGTATATCTTTAATTCAATAGTTTTAAATTTTTTCTTTTATTTCAAAAATATGGAATTTAAACAGTGTGATTGCTCTACCAGTGGGCATATTTGAAATAAACTGTTTTAAATTATGGTTTTAATTTTATGGTATAAAGTTCCCAAGAATAAGATTGCTGAGGTAATGTATACAAATTTTATGCAATAACTTCCAATAATGTGCTAAGAATATCTAACTTTGGGGGAAAGTTTTCTCTTACTTTTGTATTATTTATTTGCAGATGAAAGAACATTTACAGAATGCCTTGTATGGTCACACTTTCGTGCATAACCAGAGCAGATCAAGGTTTTACACACGAGTGAATACAGTATACATGAGACCCATGAAATATACCTCTGTCAGAGCTATTGATGTTCCCCAGAATCTGTTTCTTTTCCCTGGCCACTCACCAACACTGTTTCCTGGCGTTCTTGGCTGTTACTCGCAGCCACGTGACAAAGTTGTGGATAACAGAATGACAATAGCGAAGGTGGGAACAGAGACTTGTAAGTTCACCCACAGCCGTTCTTTGGACGTGCTTCATACTCCGTCCATCTGCTTGCCGAGTTGGTGGAGTCTCTCATGGTGGACATGGAAACCCGGTTCTGAGCAGTGGTGAAGCACTGTGAAACTAAATTAAATTAAATTATATGATTTTCATAGGAAGTCTCCATGCTAGAGAAATTCACCTTAGGAAAACACTTCTTAAGAAAACAAATGCAGTATGTTGGAACCGCACATGTTCAGGAATCAGTGTGTTACACAGTTAACAGTAGTCTAATAGCATTGCATTCTGGGACTTTGGTAGAGGAAGAGCCCTTTGTAGGCAGGTTCCCTGTTTTTAATACCTTACTTAGTGTTTAAGATGATACTGCAAGAATGAATACCTTTCAACAATAATGATTTAATGGTGATTTTAGAAATCAAATGGAACAAGATATTTAAAGAAAAACTGTAAGGCAGTCTAGCAAAGTAGAGTCTTAGTAATGCTTTCCAGTTGGAGGACATTAACAAACCATGTGCTCACGCAGATGTTTTTAGCCTATATTTTAGGATTTTTATAAAAGAGTCCCACATGACCTGTTTTTTAAGAACCTGCCTTATGGAGACTGACAGTTCCCTAGTATTCTTCACAGGGGAAGGTCAGCATTAAAATGTGAGCATATTAGTTCTGGTGACAGTCCTTAGTAAGAGCGACCATAATATTACATAAGACCTAGAGGAAGATTTCATTTCTGTTCATAAACTAGAAATAGACTACATCAGTTTCTTTCATTGTTTTTACATTTTCTTCTACCATATATTGTGTAATAAAGTGAAATTACATTTTACTCCAGAGGTTTGTTCAAAGAAAAATACCCTTACTCATTCCTTCTTTCCTTTCTTCTTTCTTTAGTAATGTCGTCCAAAGCATACGAAAAAGATGCAAACGAAGTGGTGGACCTAGTGAGGCGTGCAGCCCATCTGACAAAGTTTCCTAAATACAGCGGCAGCTGTGTGAGGCTATTCTGTACATGTGGGGGAAGCAGAAAATAAGTGAACATACTGATAATGTTATTTGACAAACTCTCAGTATTAGTCATTACAGATAGAAAGAGGAGGAAACTTCAAACGAGTATCACAGTTCTGACTTTGAATTGGAATTGTTAGTGTAAATTACACATATGTAGATATACACACATATAACCGCACACTTATACAGCGCATGAAGCTATACATCTCACATATATAAGGCACATATATGTGTATGCACATATCATTCATAATTATGAACATTTATACTTGTGTGTATATATGTGTATATATGTGTACACACACACACACACACACATACATATACAGTTATTGGGGTAGTGAGATAAACATGCCACACGTGCACATATGCAAATTTCTGCCTTTACTCTGTCCGTAAAATAGTAATAGAGCAGGAATTGAAATGTATTATGTGCATGTATCAATTCTTTACAGTGAATGAAATATTATGTGCTGCAAACATGTACTAAGAAAAGTGAAAAAAGCCCCATAAATTTAAAATCTTTAGTCTACTCAGAATATCAGCAAATTATTTAGAATTCTGATAATATTTAGAATGTAAATTTTAAAAATGAACTTTGCTTTCAGTCAGTTCCAGAAAAGGGTATGTCTGAGAAATTATCTTCAAATTATATAAATATCATAAATATTTTTCTAGCTTTTGATGGTTGTTATGTTTTCTAAAATTAATTGTGATGGCTACATGATTATGTTGTCATACACTTTGAAACTACTGGACTGGACATTTTAAGTGACTGAATTTTATATGAGGATTATATCTCAATAAATTTATTTTTAATTTTTTTTCATTCCTGGGGATTGAACACAGGACCCACAGGACCTTGTGCTTGCCAGGGAGGTGCTTATTTTACTGAGCTAGACCCCCAGCCCTCAATAATAGTTTAAATAATAAAATTAAACAATAAAACTTTTAACAGCAAACCTAGGAAAACCTCTTAGTGATTTGAGAATAAGATCACTTTTTAAAAGGGCACAAAATACATTTCTGGTAATGAAATAAAAGAATTTTATTAAAATTTAAATATGTTTCACAAAAGATACCATTAAGAGAAATTTATAACAAATAAAAAGAAAATAATAAAGATATATCCTTTGAAGGACTTGTTATGGTTGATACATTGTGTCAACTTGGGGAGTCTGGAGGTTTGGCTGAGTGACTCAGCAGGAAGCCAGGGTGCTTACTTTGTATACATCCTGAGGCTGTGGAAGAGAAGGGCATGGAGGCTGTGTGAGAACTACACACCCTCTGAGTGGGAGTAGCCTGTTTATAACGTAAGGGAAGGAGAGAGGCTGCGTGCTGCCATTCCTCCCTTTTGCTGGTTGTTTTGCTGTGCTCTGCTGCCATAAACGTTTTCCCTCTGTCATGTGCTACCTTGCCTCAGAACCAGCCAAGTATGGACTGAAACCTCCACAAACTGTAAGCTAAATAAACGTTTCCTTCCTTCATTTTGGGTGCTGGGTATTTTGTCTCAACAGCTAAAAAAAAAAGTAACCAAAACAGGACTCATCCTTAGCATATAATCACCTGCAAATCAATAGAAAAACAGACAACTCAGTAGGAAAAAATTCAAACCAGTTCAGGAAATGTTTCATTAAAGAAGATATTATCCACGTGACTGATAATCATACCAAATTTCCTTAATTTCTCTGGTCAGAGAAGCGCAAATGGAACCCAGACCCGCTACCCCTTGTGGGTGATGGAAAGCAGACAATAGTAAGTTAAGCAATTCCAACATGTGTGTGCTGTTAGTGAGAATATAAGCTCATATAAATACTTTGGGAAAGTGCTGGTGATATATGCTGTACATTAACATATGCGCACCGTATGTCCTAGCTGTCTGTAACTAGGTACACACTCAGTGTACGTGCCTGTGCACATCCACCAAATGGCACATATTGAAATATTTATAGCAGCACAATTTTTAGTAACCACAAACTGTGAACTATGTACTATAAGAATGGATAAATTCTGATAAAGTTGAAGAGTACACAGTATTTTTCAAAATGTTACATAACTTCATGAGACACTAGGATTGAATCTTTGGTTTTATGCTGCTGGGGGCTGAAAGCAGGTCATCCAACATATTGGGTGAACACTCAGCCACTGAGGTGCATCACTGTCCTGGGGAAGAGTTTCATAAGCACAAAATTGAATGAAATAACTCCTTAAAACATTCACACAACTATTAAGGGCAGCATACTATAGAATCATATATACACATATTTGTTATAAACCAATTCACAACAGTTAAGGTGTAGAATCAGCCTAGGTGCCTATCTAATAAATATGTAAGAAAGTGTGGAGTATATATACAGTGGAGTAATATGTAGCCATAAGGAAGAACAAAATCATTTCATTTGTAGAAAAATTAATGTAGATAATGATTTTCTTGAGTGCTCACAATAGAGAGCTTCATTTTTGAAAGACATTGATCTCTACATTTATGCATGACCACTTACATGTTTGTAGATACGTCTCAATGATACAACTTTATTAAGGAGTGTTGGTGGATGATAATTTATAACTAATTTTATTCTATTTTATTTGATTTTATGGAAGAAAGTAAAACAAAGTTTCCTAAGAAAGTAATAGAATAACAATAGTTAACACATTATATGTTGTTATCTGTAAAGTAGTTGCTCAGGGTACAAGATATGGGAGTAAAACTTTCTCTAGTTGATATTGGTACAAAGGTTCCTTTTTAATGAACTGAGAGACACTAAAGCATAACTGACGTGCATATTTTCCCTTTTCTTTACTGTTAAGGTGTCTAATACAAATAAGCATAAGATGCCTGAATCGTACTCATCTGAATTAGAAGACTAAAATAATTATTTAATGTCCAATATTTGACTGTCTGTTATTTCAGCTATTGGCTCCTTGAACTGAATTGATTCTAGTTTGAAAAAAGAAGTAAAGGGGATTAAGTCTGATCCAACTGAATGTTGTAAGTAATTTCTTACTGCTTACTGAAGGCCATGCCTTTGGTAGTGAAGGGAGAGAAACAAAAAGAGATGCAGAGAAATGAAATAAAAGAAGAAGAAAGAAAACTGAGATTGAAGCAAGCTTGATAATAAATATAGCAGGATAACTGAGCTTGAAATTAAGTGGGATGAAAAGCACGGAATGTGTCTGAGAAAATTTCAATAATGAAATCATATAGAACGCAGAGACTCAGTTAATGTATATTTTCTTTGTACTAAACTGTAAGTATGGAAAACAGCTCAAAGTAGACAAAAATACAAAAACCATAAATGATGTCAAGTATAAGTATATTCAATGATAGGATTCTTTATTAATAATCATAGATGTTATCAGATGTACCTAATATTTTTTGTAGTTTGTTGATTCTTTTATTTTGCAGATGCTCAAAACATCTTATAATTAGCAATAATTCATTTTAAAGATAAAAGAGCACAAACATATAAACAAACAGATATTCAAAACATCACTATATTTGTTACATGTTATTTACTTCAACAATCTATATGAATTCACCAAAAGGCAAATGTGAGAAAATGAATACTAGATTTTATTCCTAGATTTGGAGTGATTTCCTCTCTTCTTTCTGTCTCTTAACAAATACAAATACATATATATATATATATATATATATATATATATATATACATGCATATATATTTATTATATTGTACAATGGTCAGAAACATGGTTCAGTGATAATATCTGGTCTTGCTCTAGTTTCTGCATGGCTGAGAAGCTAAGAATAACTTTCACATTTCTATATGGTTGAAAAAAATTAAATATCACTTTGTGATATGTGAAAATTATGTGAAACCTAAATTTCAGCGCCGCTACTTATTCATGTATTTCTAGAGTCCTTTCATTTCACAACAGCACTGAGTGTTTGCAAAAGCATATACCTGGGTTATAAGCCCTGCATTACTTACCGTGTGTCCCTTTATAAATATTGCTTGCTAAATGCTAATACAATAACCTTAACTAACCCTAACCCTAAATGCTAATATTATAGCCCATAGATTTTATATCTCATAATTATAGTTTACCACATCACCCAACAATAGTCACTCTGATCCACAACCTACAAAAGATGTCAAAGAAACATTTAGTATTGATTTTTAGGTTATTTACAAACCAATAAATTCTGATGTGGGAAGAATATATTAGAAACTTTTATTAAAATATATAGATATTCTGATATAAATCATTTACAAATAAATACATAGCCAGTCATGGTGATGCCTGCCTATAATCCCAGTACATAGGAGGCTTAGGCAGGAGGCTTGCAGTGAGTTCAAGGCCAGCCTGGGGTGCAGAGTAAATTCGAGGCCAGCCAGAACTGCATAGCAAAACCTTGTCTCAAAAAGACAAAAAAATGTAAAAATTAAAACAGCAAACAAATATGTAATTTTATTAAAAATATGTAGTACTACTTGCAGTTTAAATCTATTGACATATAAATACATCCAATAGATAGCAGCATGGACAGTGGTAGGATTGGATGAACTTCTAAACTGATGGTCAAGTGAAAACAAGTTGTCCATTCAATTAAACTGTACATACATGCACATAATTTTTCATACATAATTCATATTCATACATAATTCATATCAACGGAGTTACACTCTAACATTCTAAAAGTACATGCTTGAGTACAGTGGAGAAAGAAGCAAAGAAGTGTCTTCATAGAAGTTTTATACATGAAATAAAAATGACTCCCGCGTGTCTTACATGTGGTGCTGCTTTAAATAAATATCTCTATTTTATCTTTTTTTAAAAAATTTAAACCATGTGGCTATGGGAAGGTGTAAACACCTGTGTAGATGCCCATTTCTTACATGGAAATTATTTTTATTCGGGGAGTACTGAAGCCTATCTTACAATTCAGAAACTGGAGTTCACACTTCATAGAAATTGATGTAGTTAGAAGATAGAACATTACGACAGGTCAGAAGCAATTCTAAAGTACTTGAGTGATCTTTTTAAGCTAGTTGGGTTCCCTAAAAATAGCAAAACAGGGTAGTGAGTTACAAGGTGGGTGTATCGCATGGTTTAGTTCTTTTCATGTAACAATAGTGAATGTTTTCATTTTAGAACCTAAAATATTCTAGCTGCAGAAACAAGTAACTCCTCCTTCTGTACGCTCGTGAGTAGGCACCGCCTGGTCACAGTTCAGCTAAGCTCCAAAGCGACGTTGATAACTTCCTGGTTTCTCACCTCATTCGCATCCGCACTTCGTCTCTTTGCTCCTTAGACACTCAATTTCCTTTTGTCTTCCTCTGTTAGCCACAGCATCTTCTAAATTAGTAAAGTAATTGAATAGGGTAATAACCATGAACATTTTGTTCTCAGAAATGAAATTTTATAAACTGTAAGTTTTATACAAAACAGCAAGCCATCATGCAGTCACAGTTTATCACCACATTTCTGAGCCTCCTCATATTATACACTCACATACTTGACAAGGTACAGTGAGTGCACGCAGACTGAGGCAGACACTCTGCTTCCCTCAGCGAGTGATTGCAGTTAACCGAGGACATAGTGAGCCACACTGAAACCCTCGGGAGGGTGAATACTGGCTCTCCTGGACTCTGAACCCCGACCAGATCCTGAGAAAAAGGCTTGCAGACAGAGAGCTTATTTGAGAACTGACATCAGAGACTCAGAAGTGGAGAAGCACAAAGGAGGAAAGTGTACGTCTCTCCTTGATGATCACTATTGCACGTCCTAAAGCTCCGCTAACACTGCCTGATGGTGTACAAGGATCAGCAGTGGTTTTCTTCCCTCTGCCGTTGGTCACGGTTGTCCCGATGAGCATTAGCACATCGCAGGTGCCGGAGGTCTCAGCGTGTTTCCGTGCTTAGGCACATTCCAGTGAAGGCTGTGACAGGAAGTGCGAGGGGCACAGTGAGATGCGCTGGCCCTGCACAAAGCCGTTTGAAAGGCCTGGAGCTCCTCACTCCAGGGGCCTCCTTGAAGGGGCCTGGATGCTCTTTGCATCTTCAACCTGGCCCTCTTAATGGCCACCATAAGGTATTAACAATGTTAAAAACTCTTCCGTTGTTGAAACCTTAACCAAACTTCTATACAGTGCTCTAATTATAATTCAGGATTATTCCTGTAGGAGAACTTTTTATTCAGATCCTTCAAACATTAGTTCATCTGAGTTGCTGACCTCCGGTGATCTTACTTGCCTGTCTAGTTTCACTGGCCTTGTATTTGTGAATTTAGCTCTGTGTCTGCACTTTGATGCCGGGCAGGAAGCCTTGCGCATCACTCTCTGCAGCGGTTTGCAGTCAGTCTCACGAGTGTTGTGCCAGTCCCTTCTGTCCCACTGAACCACAGAGACAGCAGGATGACTCGAGACACAGACACAGAGACAGAAACTGAAAGATGCAGCTGTGAGCAAAAACAAAAAAACAAAATGGAGAGAAAATGCTTTCTAAATGAGGAGAACTGAGACTTCCTCCAGGACGTCTTTAGTCCACACAGGTAAAAGATAGCGTGGAATCCAGAAAAGCCACAGAAGAGACAAAATCGTGGAGTAGGCACCAAGCTGTTACAACCTTGAACTGTCAATTTCCATTAAAATATAGTTGAATAAGTTTTTGGTGGCAAATTTATCAGCCACTTAGTGAAACGTGTGATTTAAATAGGGAGGAGACAGCAGAGATTTAATTTGTGTTTGGGCTGCTAACCTTTGTAACTTGATATTTAATGAACGTAAATGAGTGTTAATATTACTTGTACTTTCTCATGATTTGTTTTTAAGAAATTGTGATTTGTAAGTTTTAATTACAATATCTATTGACTTACTAGATATTTTCACATTTACAATTTTAAGGTATGTTAAAGGCCGTCCCATTGCTATGCAATTTGTAGGTGCTATTAATTCCTTCAAAACTGGTGAATCCAGGTACTTCTCTAACCTGAAAATACACCCCTTGAGCTGCTGAGTTCAAATGATGATTTAGTTTTCCATTACTTAAAAACTTTTGCATAATAAAATTTTTATTTATTACTCATTGCTTGAGTTAGTTTGTAAAATAAAAATGTATTTACGACAACACATACAATTTTATATAAAGCATGATTTTTCCAAGAAAGTTTTGCTCATTAAAAACTTTCAAACACTGAATTAAGGGTAGGTAATAAAAATGTATTCAGTACATTAGGAAATACAACCATAAAGGGAAGGACTAAGCCAGGAGTGAGCAACAGAGCAAATTCACTTACAGCAATACTACCTTGAACTTAATACATGTGTTCTGAATATAATTTCCTTTGTCACAAAATCACACAAGGTAGATGCTTTCTGGAGAGTTGTATAATTCAAAACTTTTTGATTCATATAGTATGAGCTTATGATTATCTATAATTGAAACTAGTTTTCTATTCTTTGCTACCATGTGAAAGTAATAATGAGCAGTGACTGCATTGCTCTCGTCATTCACAAAGTGCCTATTACACCTGTGTGTGTGTGTGTGTGTGTGTGTGTGTGTACGTATCCATATATACCTATAATACATGTAAATATATAAAGTCTCTTTAAATTTCTGTATCTATTGAAAGCATAATATTTCAACTGGACTAATTCTAATACACAGTCATAATTACTTGGCTCTTGCAAAACAGTAATTCTTAAGAGGAGAAAAGATTGAGCAAGCAATGTACTTGTGATCCAAACTCAAGGAGTTCTTACTCAGCATTTCAGGTATTAATTGCAGTAACCCAGAAATTCCTTTAACACTTGCAGTTACAAAGCATTATTTCTGCTAAGCATCAACTTCACTAACTTGCAGGGCAGCTTCTTCAATTCTTCAATAGATTCAGCTATTCAATTTCATCAAAAGTATTTATTGCAAACTGAACAGTATTTTAGGCATTTGTAATATCTTGCCTTACATTGAGTGTAATATGGTATGTGCTTTAGTGTATTTCTTTTCAACTGGATTATATGATTAATGAATAAAATTGTATGCGTTCAGACTTGGGTAGTTCTCCAAATAAATTGGAACGATGACCAACAGGTCTTTGTTAGAATCGTCATTGGTAATTGCCATTCAGAGAAGTGCTTTGATTCTTCCTAACTCTCTGGTGGCATAGAGTAAAAACTGAAAAGTATACAGACATATTCTCCCTACAGCCGTCCTTGCCTGCAATTTCTCAGCACAGCTTTGACAGGCGGTGTAGGTTTGCCCTATGCTATGGGTAGTGAGACGACATTTGCTTCACAAATTGTCAGCATGTTCTCTTTTCAAAGTTGTAAGGATGACCTTAAACAGAGACACAGGTCTTGTTCGAATACTAAATTTTTTCTAAAAAGCTTTAGCCTTCAGGTAGAATATCAAGATTTTTTCTAAAGAGTACATCCAGAACTTTAGAACTCAAATAAACTGAGACTGGATCTAAATTGGTGATTTCCTAAGCTTAGGTATATCTGCCAAAGTTCTCACTTAGTAATTAATATTGATTATATTAGGTACAACCATCAAACCAGCGAGTTTAGTGTAATGTAAGTGCTTATTTCTCTATTTAAATTTCATGTCTTTCCTCCACTTGGAATTATTCCGGGGCACGTCCTCATTTGAAACTTTCCAGAACTTTCCAACGTTGTTCCCCTTCACAGCTGGGCTCAAATTCATCTTTACTCGGTTTCGGACTTTAAAAAGTACAGCATCATACTTACATACCACACAGTGTTATTCTGAAAGCCTGTTCAGTCTTGTATTGAATGAGTGCTCTTAGTTCCTTTACGTAACACTCAAAAGAACAACGTATCAACCAACACTCCAACAAGAAACTTAGTAGAATGACACAGTTGCATCACTGTTTCCCTTTATTCCATACAGTTTTAAGGCAAGGATGAAAAATTTAGCAAATTATATTATACACGAATGGAGATACATATTCAAGAACAGTAAATCCATAATGTTGCTCACACATTACTTCAACTAATACCTAGTGTCACAATGTATAACACAAGAGGAATACAGAACTGAAAATACTGCTTTTTTTTCCCCTTAAGACAGGGCCTTGCTCTGTAGTTCAGGCTGGCATTGAACAAACGGCAATGATCCTCCTGCTTTATCCTCTTGAGTGCTGAAATTACAGGCACGTGCCACCACACACATCAAAAATATCACTTTGAAGAGACTTTAGTTTAGTACAAGCACCAGTCAAAATAGTTATTTTCCAAATAAACTATTGTTTTCTACCTTTTAAAATTGGTAGTATCTATAGTATTCAAGAACACAGGAAATCAAATAGAAGGTCCTGGGAAGGGAGATATCTTCAGTCCATTGTCAGTATAAAACCAATAATGATGATCTTTGTGATTTATATTATTTTAAACATGCACACGTACATCTTTGTATCTTTCTAACTCTAGTTTGGGAATTACGTTTAGTATGGAATGTTGTATTTTGCTTGCTTTTTTCTTGTAAGATTGCTAGACCAGGCGTGGCAAGATGGCGGAGTGCTGAGCGGCAGAGCCCGCTCCGGGTGCTGCCATTTAAACGCTGGAGTACAGCCCCGTGGGGAAGGTGAGAAAGAACGAGGCCGCTGCCCCAGACCCAGAAAGCAGCTGAAACTGAAGTGAATCCCAACAGAGTGAAGAGACGACCCACGTGGGAAAAAATGTGAAATATCAAACCTTACACACTTAAAAACCCAATTCAAAAATGGACATTGGAGATGAATACACACTTTTCAGATAAAGAAAAACAAACAGCAAATAAATACATGAAAACACACTAACCATCATTTGTCATTCAAGAAATGCAAATTAAAATAACCCTGAGATTCCATCTTACCCCAGAAAGAGTGGCTATCAGCAAGAACTCAACCAGTAGCAAATGCTGAAGGGGCTATGGGGGAAAAGGAACCTTTCTCCACTTGTGGTGCGAGTGTAGACTGGTGCAACCACTGTGGAAGTCAGTGTGCAGATTCCTCAAAAATCTAGGACTGGTGGCTCCGTTTGATCCAGTTATTCTTCTAGGTATCTTCTTAGAAGAACCAAAACCATCGCACCACAGGGATATATGCTCATCCATATTTATTGTATCACAATTTATATTAGCTAGATCTTGGAAATAACCCAAATGCCCATCAGCTGTGGAATGTATATAAAAGATATGGGCTTTTCATATAATGGAGTATTACTCAGCTATAAAGAAGGATATAGCTGAGAGACTTTTATAAGTAAATGGATGCAATTTCAGTCCATACTCATAAGTGAAATAAACCAGAGGCAAATGTGCAAACATCATGTCTCCCTAGTATGAAAAGCTGAAAGAATAAATGTGATCCGAATGTACGATAGATGCTGTAAAATGGGAAGAAACATCAAAAGGAAAGAGAACCTGGCTTAGAGTAATGGGAAAGAAGAAGGAAGGGCAAAGCAAAACTATATATATATATATATATATATATATATATGTATATATACTGCTAATTTGTCTCAGTTCATTGAAAAGATAGTTTGTGCTAGTACTGCTTGGACAATTAAACGCTGCTATCTTGTACTCTGAGTAACTAATTTAGCAATAATAATATGCAAAGTATTAACCACTGTTATCCTCTTCTCATGTTGTATTGCAATTTTGTTTTTGTGGCTTTTCCTTTGTCTTTAAAATAAAGAAAAAATCGATGTACCATCAATTTTCACCAACAAAGTAATTCAAAACTCCTTAAGGTTTCTGATAACTTTGTAGCTGCATATAATTTATTACAATAATGATGCAAAAATTCAAGGCCAGCAATACAGTCATTAGGCCCACAAAGTAGTTGAGAAAATCTTAATGTGGGAGAATAGATTGCAATAATTAAATAAAGTTATCAAAAATTAAAATTTGAATAGAAAACTCACCAGTTTTAACAATGCACATGGGCACAAAAATTTGATGGATGCAGGATATTTTAACAGAAAAATTAGATATCATAGCAGGTTTTCCTTGTTAAATGGTAGACATATTTCATGTGTGGACTTCAATAAAATTAAACTCATTACATTTACCCACACAATTAAGTTATATTTTATATATTATTTCTTGCTCTGCCCTTTTTCTATATAAAAGAAAAACTGAAACAGTTGTAGTAGAAAAGGAATTATGTTTGATATGCATAAAGAATGACTGTATTTTTAGGACTGTTTTCTTCAAAATTACCAAGTGTCCTGACTTGTGGTACAGGGGAAGCATCAGGGAGTTGTGACTCACCAACTGTGTAGTTGTCCTTTCATTTCAAGGCAGAGTTGTGACAGAGATGACACTGTTTAATCAGAAAAGCCTAACATATTAACTATCAATAGATATTAGCTATCTGATACTTTCAGTAGAAACAAGCAAATATTTCATTGATGAAACCAGTGTACTAAATATGTACTATTCAGTAAAAGAAGGAAGAGAAAGGACAGAATGAAGTGGAAAAACATTGAAGTGGCCAGTAAAATACATGCAGAAAACATACATTCAAATATGCCCATTGCAGTGGAAACACCAGTGTCAAGGAGATGCAAGATTTTGATCAAGCGTCTCAATAAGCCTCATATGATAAGGCTGCTGTGGACACTGACTGAGATTCAGGGGAAAAAGCTGAAAGCATATTTTATGTTTTGTTTAGTCCTTAACTGTGATGCAACTGAGATGCTTAAAAATGAATGCCAAGAATCAACAGCAGTATATCCCTAAGAGATGTTAAGGTACAGTTACCTGTGAATCCTGCACTTAGGCCCATCATCCCCACTCTCTGATGAGTACTATACAGAGAAATGAGATCCACCAGAAACATTACGCACAGCAGTGTTCTTCCGTGAAGAATTGTAACTCTTTCTAGGAACAGGAAGCAATTCATATTTAATTATTATCCCATGTGAGTAATGTATGCACATATGGACCAGAAATATATGCCACTGGATGAAGCCTGCAGAGACTTTATCATTTGAGGAAATTCAAGGGAGGTGTGTGTTTTCTGATCACCAGCTTACACACAGAGAAGATGTAGAAGCACACACTTCAGTGTGCATGTGATGGCCTTTGTGGAGGACACGGGCAAAGGGGTCAGCGGACGAAGCAGTGGGTCATTGCCAGCAATACGTGCCATGTGACCACGGAGTCCTTCTCAGATCTTGAAGTCTTCTCCCTCATTACCTGATGTTTCTTTAAGGCTTTTTATATTACTCAGGTGGTCTTGGATTTTGTTTTTTAATTTTTATTTTCTCTTGCTGTGGAGTATAATTTCCAATGAAGACATAGTGACCTCCTCTCTCTGTTTTGGGAATAGGAGGAGACAAAGAGTGGAAGGACAAGTGCACTTTGGTCACAGTATAGAATTAGTTGCCGTGAATAAGATATTTTTTCATATAGAGTCTCTGGAAAAAGCCTATGAAATGTAACAATTGCATATAACATTCTCAACTATACTCATAGGTATTGATTTGGCTAGTGACATTACTGTAATTTAGTCTCACAGAGAGAAAGAGAGAGAGAGGCAATAAAAGAATTTAAATAGTATATATATTTTTGGAAATAGAGCGTATGCATTTTGTTCAGTTTTTACACTAGGAGGTAAGTAAATGCTATCAATCCTCTAATAGTTATGATATCAGATTTTCAGAGGGTCCAAATGTTATCCAGTCCTAATAATGCTTTAATTTTAACAGTGAACCAGGATCACAGAGACAATCTGTGCCTTGCAAAAGTGTATTAGTAGATTCAAATGATACATCCAGTTCACCAAAGAGCTTTAAAAAAACTAGATAAAAAGCCTATAAAACATGTTTTATTTTTATTTGAAACAACGTTGAAGATGTGGCCTCTCCAGACCAATGTTTTGTTTTATGCTAATAAATAAGAATAGCCATCATTAGGTATTGGCTATTGTCTAAACTATGATGCTTTACACATTGGATATAATATGGAACCACATAAAGGTATCTCATAATTTATAGACAGCAAAGTTAAAAATAAATACTGGTATAATATAAAAAAACTATTATTTGTGTTTTAGAAATTTTTCTTTCTGATTCTCAGCATACCAAAATACTTCCAAAGTATATTTAAATTCACTTTTAGATACACTCCTAAACTACTTGAAATTTTTTATTTCCAGAATATTATAACACTATATTTCAAAATTATCTCATGAAATGTATGTGAACTTTTTCTTGATTACAATTAGGAAAATTTACAATTAATTGTGAAATGATTCTGAATGCAGTGTTCGGAAGTTAGGTCAGCTTGCCTTCCAATTTAGAAAAAAAAATTACTCTCATATTGCAAACTTTAAATTAAAACAAAATTATTTTAGGGGCCAAAGATACACCTTGGAGGTTCAGCACCTGCCTTGTAAGCACAAGGTCAGGAGTTTGATTGATGGCACCAAAAAAATGAAGAGCTAAGAATTAATGACTTGTTGAATGATATACATAGATATTGCCTTCATGATGAAATAAAAATTCTCAGAATTCTCTTTAGAATGTCTTTCAGAATTCGATCAGTGCTAGTTCATGTCACTATACATTTATTTAATTATGAAATTATATTTTGTATGTTTACTTCTGATTGGGGAATTAACTTCAAGCTCTGTGTCTTTTTCATCTTTTTAGAGTATCTAGAATAACTGAAGATCTAGAATGAAAATTTTTGAATTAAATTCAGTTGATTGACATCAACAGAATCACAACCAGGTAAGGTTTCAAACTTTAGTAATTTACAACTGTTGCCGTAGAGTTTAAATATTTCTAAAATTATATTTTGGCTTAATCTATATTTTTCAATGGATAAAAATGATTGCTGCTGTATTTAAAGCATTTTTCCATCAGTTTAACCCTTCAATTATTTAAAGTGTCTTTGTCTTAGTTACTTTTCTATTTGCTGAGACAAAATACCCAACACCTAAAGTTAAAGGAGGAAGGGTTTACTAAACTCACAGTTTGTAGTAGGCTGGCTCCAAGGCAGGATGGCACATGGGAATAGAGAAACAGTTCACAGGAGCAGAAGACAGCAAGAGCAACAAAAGGAGAAAGAGAACATGCCCCTTCCTGCCCCTTATGTCCTACCCAGTGCACTGGGATTAGATCCAGAAATCCCCCACCCTTAGTCCCACACCCTAATCCAAGCACTGCACTACAAAATAATCACACGCTCTAGATTCAGCCACCTAAAAACGCCCTTATGACAAGATAATGCTTGAGAAACCGTAACGTCTCCCTTGGTTATATTGCAATACGTATTATGTTGATAGGTGTTTAAACACGATTTCCGAAGCAAACCAGCAATTTCTCCCAATCCATTCAGAGGTACTCTTTTCTTGAGTAATGCTCACACGCTGTGGACAGATACTGTTTATATACTTGAGTAGTTTTGATTCTAATCTAGTGGTGGGAAATGTATCTTAGGAAACACTGCAGATTTTGCTTAGTAAATGTTAGCATTTTGCAGTGCTGTTGAATGGCAGTCATCCGAGATGAGCGCTGTAGGAGATGGTTAAATCATACTGGAGGCTTAAATAATTTAGGCTGGAGGTTGGCAGTCCATGGAAACCTTTCCTCATAGTACTTAAAATCATAGGCTTTAGAGTGCACCTCACATCAATGCTTAAAAGCTATTTCCATTTCATACCTTTGTATAGTTACATGTAGTTAACTTTATCTTGAAACCACAGTTCTTTAACCTTAACACTGAGAAATAGTAATCTCCTGTCTGGGAGTTGTGGAACATGCCCATAATCCCAGCACTTAGGAGGCTGAGGCAGGAGGATTGCTATGTGTTCGTGGCTGACCTGGGCGGCAAAGTGAGTTCATTGCAGCCTGAACTGTGTAATGAAACCCTGTCTCAAAAAGAAAATGAACAAACACCCCAAAACTATCTCTAGAAATAATGATCTCACAAGATTGTACTAAATTTTAAATCAAGTGATTTTTAAAATGGAATCATATGTAGTTTATAATGTAGTACATTTTTTAAATGGCAACTATTTTTGTAACTACTGTGTGTTCTGTGGTTTTGTGTCTTCATGTAGAATGTCAAAGTCTATAACTCTAGTTAGAAAAATAAAAACAGTGTATAAGTAAAAGGTTAAATGAGGAAAACAATTTCTAAATCATATTTTACTAAATTAACATAGACATAGAGAAAGACTACAAAAAAATCGGCGTAAATGTACTTCTTTTATTGAGTGCACTCCAAATAAAGTCGCCTTAATACAATTAATCAGTTGCAAACATTTTGAAAGGCTATATATACTTTTTAAGCAGATAAAAAGGTAAGCAAAGTAGTAAATGAAGATGTACCCACCATCCCTCTGACAGGAAAAGACGAAAGAAGCAGTTTTGTCTGGATGTAAGTGCGTCAGAAAGGGGCCGCTACCCGTGCCCGGTAGTTATAAAGTATCATTCTGCTGACCCCTAAGGCAACACCATCTCCGGCAGCTGAGTCGTCTCCCCGCCAGGAGGCCTTTGTCTGCTCAGGTCTGCTTCCCCCGGGATTCCGCCCGTGCTCCGATTGGTCAGAACTTAGCAAGAACAAACTAAGATGTAAGGAAAATGTTTTCACACTCTCATTTCAAGCCTCGAACTGATTTTCAAAAGAGTGATTTAGAGCAGAAATAATGAAATAAGAAACTGACAAGCAGCTTCTCATGATTATTATTTAGAAAGAAAAGTCAGTAAGCGGGCTCTAACTGAACTAAGAAGAGAAAATGAAACAAAAATGAAAGCTAAAAGAAATGTTATATATAAGCATAGGCCCACTGGGACGGAGAGGAAGAGCAGGGGCCACACGGGCGTCCCTCTGTTTTAAGCACCTATCCCCACCCGCACTGGAGAAAATTAAATTAGCGAATTGTGTCGGAGGCAGCAAGGAAATCACAGCAGCAAATTCCCTTACTCAAGAAAACCAAGGAGATGGGAGAAGCAAACAAGGATCATCCTGAGAAAGGAAATTAGGGCGAGTCACAAAGGGAAAACTAAAGAAAGGGTATGAGGCGTAGGAGATCCACCGGAAACCGGGCAGGGACGCAAGTGGCCACGCAGCGAGAGGCTCATTAGCAGCTGTGAAAAAATTCACTCAGTTATGTGAGCAACGGTGATTGCCCTCCATGAACGTTTCTCCTCACCTGAGAGAGAATTGTATGCCAAGCACCAACTTACCTGATTATCTTTTTTCATGAGATGATACCTATTTTATTTTGATTTTGTGTGAAATATAATGTTTGTTTTCTATTGTAAGAATGAAATATAGAATCAAGAAAACACCCCCAAACGCGCAAATCAAACCTTGGCAGTGTTCGCAATCAGTACTTTTTGGGCCAGGCTGTGCTTCCTGGATTAGTGTATAATCAGCAGGTTCCACTGTGGAGTAATTAGCTGTTAACTTTGAGCCCCGAGGACAGCAGAAGTCAGGATAAGTGAAACCTGAAATCAGAAAAACAATAATTTCGTAAAATAGAAAGTTCTCGTCTTAATCTTGAGAATGTTCCCTCAAATGGTGAGAAACCAGTGAAGAGGTAGCATTAGGTAAAGATAATCATTCGAGAATAGTGTTTACCTTTATTAAAACAGCAAATCAACAAAAGTAGCTGCATTAGGAGATAACTGAGCTCGTGGGGCCACTCCACATCACTGGGCTCAGACCCGAGGCTGCGCTGCTTGTACGAACTTCACTGCTCGGCATCTCTGCCCACTGTTTTATTTTTTTAACTTCAAGTCAAGACTAATCAAATTAGATTAGTCTCATATTATGATCAGGATCTTGTTTTCCCTATTGATGTCTTCATTTGGCCATAACAGATCTCCTCTGGGGGAGTGTTTAATCTCTAGACTGTGGTTACGTTCACAAGAAATAGACACCGTCTCTTTTCTCTGCTTGTTAGTTAGAGGACAGAACTTTTTATATAGGACAAGTAAGTCCACTTTCACTGAGCACTCTGTTGCTCTCATCTTTGAATTGTGCGCCCGCTGCACATCAGGTGTCCCAGCTAACCGCCACCCACGCTCGCTCTCCTTTTTGTTGCACTTTTCGTCCTGTGCCATAATTTTGAAAGTTATCACTCACGACACGAACTAGGGCATTTCTATCCTCCTGGTGTGTCAAGTCAGCTCATTTCCAGTAAAAATTTTAGCAATTGCCGCCCTCATGATAGGAGCTCTGTGAACTAACCACCACTAGTCATGTGGTTCAGATGCCAGAGGAGCTGAGGAGCACACGGACCAGTGCAAAGAGGCCATCCTACCTCTTGTGTTCATAGTCGGTTCTGATTCTACCCGTGACAGCAAGGTTACACTTCCAGGGCTTTGAACTCTATCCCCGAGAACATCCCTCAGTTGAGAGGAAGTGATGTAAAGCTTTCATCAGAGTATTTCTTTTACACGCACGTCTGAGACTACCCTGAAAGAGCAATGCAGTTTTCCTCTGCTGATTGACTTCTAAAAGAAATCTGGCAGCTGAAGGTCATCTTCTTTACCGTAAGCAGCTGAAATGGTGGATGAGGCAGTATCTCACAGGGTCTACGGCATGTAGTAATAAGAAATGTGTTTTGATTTAACCATATGTAATTGCTCCATGGAGACTACTTTAAGATTATAAAATTCATGCTTTCCACACTTGGAAAATGAAAACACAAAGGTATAATTGGCCAAGACTGTGCTACTGAAGGAGGAGAAATGACAGAAAAATTAATTTAGGGTCTCGTACACCCAAATTTCACTATTTGCATTGTTGCCACTTTAAAACTAGTTGCCAACTATAGAGACTACGCCCTTCACAGAAATTCTTAAATGTTTACAAGTTTTATATAACAGACCACAGAAGGCAGTTGGCAAGTAATGCTTTTTCATATATATATATATATATATGTATGTGTGTGTGTGTGGTGTATGAAAAATACATATATATACACACACATATGTGTGTATATGTATATATAACACATACTATAATATGAATGCTAATAATATAATATATAATGTATATCAATGTATATATAATGTGTATAATGTATATAAGTGTATATATATAATATCTATAATGCTGTTTTGAGTTTGGAAATAACATATAAAATAAAACAAACTTTCATAGATACAAAATTTGCCAAATTTCTATGGCATAAGTAACAGAATCAAAATGCCTAAATTTAAAATATGCATATATATATATATATATATATTTCTCTTAGCTTCATATTAGTGTATATAAGGACAATTACTAAAATAATGAAAACTAAAAACATAAAACTGAAGCCAGCAGTTGATGCTCTTCTATTATTATTTGTAAGGTAGCAGGCACATCGTCATGATTTTAGATAAGGTTTTGGTTTACAACGACCTTCATATCTACTAAATGGTCCTGAAAGATGCTGACCTCACCAGCACTAGTTAAGCAGGATATTTTCACATTTCCAATGTTCAAACAGGCTACTATAAAAATGAGTTATTCTAGGCCAGAACGTTCCTATTTAAATGACACTTTAAAATTATAGCCTTTGTTAAGAATATATGTGTCATTTACTCAATGCTGTTATACATAAGGGACTTTTAAGTTCTTATCAGACACTTCTCAACTTTCTAGATGTGTAAACTTCACACGAGTAAAAAGTTGAGGAAGAACGTAATGCTTTGTGTACTTTCTGTGGCTTCCCAGGGCTGGCTGCATTTGGGGAACAGAACTGTGCAACTTGATGTTACAGAGAGCACGCCACCTGTTCAGTGTGTGCGGGAGGGAATGCACGCAGACAGGGAGGCTGAGTTCAGACTGTCTGGTCATTGTTCCACATGCACCTTCCAGTTAATCCCGCTGGGTATTAAAGGATAAGTCCTGATGCTCAAATTATATTAGAACTAGCAAAATAATACTGTATATAAATGTTCTTTTGTTCATTTTTAGGAAGAACTGTCTCTGGCTGTGAGTTTTGTTAAAGTCACTTCTTGGATGTAGACATGGTCCTGAGTTTAGACACTGAAGAGGTGAAGAGGGAATGGTTGGGTGAAGGAAGTACGTGTTCTTTGCTAGTTTCTTGGTACCTGGAAGATGGTTTAAACAATCTCATTGTAACCATAGGCCTATATGTGCCTGTAAACATAAAGTACTTGGGCTTATAGTGCACAAAGTTCATAGTCTACTGCACAGTATCTAAGATTTATAGCTGCGGTGACTATGTATGAAAAAAACTAGAGGTAGTGAATTAGACAGCATTTAATTATCTTTTTGTTATAATTGATAGAGAAGTACATCTTGTACTTGGAATTGTTGCAACACTTTTAGGCAGTGTGTTTCAGGATTTGTCACTAGGTTGGCAGCCTCAGAGAGGGAGAAATAAGCACATGAGGAGAGATGGGTATGAAGTGCTCAGATTTACATGTTGGCAAGAAGCATTGTGTGTGCATCTGTTAGGTTTACTACAGGAATACATCAATAATATAGTGGGAGCTTATACCTTAATCATAGAGATCTGATAACTGTCAAAAATATGCTGAGTGTGTGCTATTGCTTTATGTCTTATTTTAAATTGGACATTAAGGAAACACAATAATGTAATAGTAACTTTGCTGATAATTCTATCTAGAAGCCTGTTGCCATTTTTAACTTCAGTGAATATTTTCTTCTCAACAAATACAGAATTAGAATTCCTTTCTGACAGATGCAGTCAGTGTAGTATATTCTTGGTTATCAAAAATACTCTTACAGCTTTCAGATTTTGAATTAGGCAATATTTGTGATGTAAGGGAAAATGTGGCACTAACTGTAAAATCTCAGTCACACGATGCTCACCCAGGACCAGGACAGACACATCCAGCCAAGCTCCTGATGACTATCAGTGACTGTGTTCTTTGCTTCTTGTGTTTTTATTTTCTGAAATGCCAAATAAAGATTGTCTTGAGAACTCAAAAAGACTTAGAATCAAGGGGCCAAGAGGGAGGCTTCCAGAAGACAACAAAAGTCCTGGAAGACCCCAGCACTTCTCAGTAACTCTCAAGAAACTTATTGGTCTCATAAGAATTGCAATCTAGAAAAGGGCCAATCTCTTCTTTGCCATGTTTGCCATTAAATCCTGAATTCTGAGATTTCTGCCTGCCACTTACTACATTTGCCATGAAATGTCTCCACCAGCATGGGAGCCAAGCTGAGCTCTGGACAGTGTCTGGAGACTGGATGGCTATGCCCCACCCCCAAACCTACAGGGAAACTGCATGGGCCATGGAAGCCACACTGAGCACCATGGAGCTTTGGGAGGCTTTTCCTCCTACTCCTATATTTTCACAGGAGTGAGATTAAGCACTGGAGAACTTCCTGATGTTTGAAAATGAAAAAAATTAAGGTGCAAAATGTAATCTCAGATGTCCACTCCACTCACAGTAAGTCCAGTAGACATCCATACAAAAGAATTTGGAAGTCACACATCTGAAATTTCTGAAGTGATAGCAACTAAAGTAAAGAAACAACTCCACGGGGCCATAGAAGAAGTCAGAGCAGAAATAATCTCTGAGATAAAAAGGAAATGACAATAATGAAAGAATTGCTCAGCACATCTAAAGAAGACGTAGGTAAAAATAATACAGGAGCATAGAAAAATGACGTAAATTTTGAACCAAAAGTATAGGAAAGAATTAGAATGCATAAAACAGGTTCAAACAGATATCCAGGAAATTAAAAATACCTTTGAAAATTGGCAAATCCTCCTGAATGAAGCTGAAGATAGAAGTTTCAGACCTTGAACACAGCCTTGTAGCTACTGATCATGAAAAGAAGGTTCTCTTGGAAATAACAAGGAACCAGGAAATAATACAACAGCTGCAAGTCAAAGCCAAAAAAGAAACGCAAGACTAATAAATGTCAGTGAAAGAGCAGTAATCAACACAAATGACATAAAAAGACTATTTTCAGATGAAATAGCAGAAAATTTCCCAAGCTTGGAGAAAGAATCTGACATACAGAGAAGTGAAGCATACAGAATTCCAAGTAGCCATAACCAAAATAAATCTACACTCAGACATACACTGATCAAGATCCCACAAATTCAGCAAAGAAACAGAATATTGAAGGCTATTAGAAAAGAGAAACAGACCACCTATAAAAGAAAGCCCTTTAGAGTTACAGCAGATTTCTCAACACAAACCATTAAGTCAAGAAGAGCTTGGAGTGAAGTATTTCAGAAGCTGAAAGAATACAACTTCCAACCAGTGTACACCAAGATTGATGTACCCTGCAAAGCTATCCTTCAAAATTAAAGGTGAGATAAAATATTTCCATGATAAAGAACAACTGAAAAAACTCATGAGAGCCAAAGCATACCTACAAAATGTACTAAAAGATATTCTAGAAAGAGATGAAGTGACCAAAATTTCAAGAATAACAATAAAAAGTAATCAAGCAGAGCAAGTAATTAAACAGAAAGTAAAGGTAGGGAACCAACAGCAGGAAAACAACATGACATAGGTAAATGTGTACATATCAGTAATAACCATTATTGTAAATAGTTTCAATTCACCAGTGAAAGGAAGCAGCATGGAAGAGTGGATCAATAAACAAAATCCAACAACATACTGTATACAAGAAACATACTTAATTCAAAAGGAAATTCATAGACTGAAGAGCAAAGGATGGAAAACAATACTCCAGCCACAGGAACCCAGAAAAAAAAAAAAAAAAAAAAAACAGGGGTAGCTCTTCTGATGGCAGACAATGTGAACTTCAAACCAAGAATGCTCAGAAGTGATAAAACAATCACTACATACTTTTAAGGGGAAAACTGCAAGAAGAAGAGATGATAATCATATATATCTATGCACCAAATACAGGAGCACCAAATATATATACAAATATATATATATATATATATATATATATATATATATATATATATAAAACACAAATTTTAACAGATGTGAAAAATGAAGTAAGCTGTAACATAATTAGAACATGGGACATTAATATCCCATTGTCACAAAAGATAGATCAACTAGACCAGAAATCAGCAAAGATAACGGAACTAAACAAAACTTGTGAACAAATAGATTTACTAGACCTGTACAGAACATTCCACCTAACAACATCAGGATACACATTCTGAGAAAAAAAAAAGGAACTAGAAAATAAATAACAAAAGAAAACACATGTCAAGATGGATCAAAGATATACATATTAAAATGGAAACGCTAAATCTACTAGAACAGAAAGTAGGTAGAAATCTTGAAGACATAGGGGCAGGCAGAGAGTTCAAGAACAAAAAGTAAACTGCATGGGAAATACTTCACAGAATCAACAAATGGAATCTCATCTTATTGAAAAGCTTTTTCACATCAAAGAAATTACCAACACGGTAAAAAGAAAACTCACAAATTGGGAAAATATTTAAGCCAACTGCCCCTGAGACAAAGGACTTTTATCTAGAACATATAAAGAATTTAAGAAATCAGGACTCCAAAATTCAAAGACACAAACCAAAATTAGCACCTGAGATGAATATATACTTCTCAGATGAAGAAACACGAAGAGCAAATAAATCTGAAAAATTTTTAACATCATTGGTCATTTGAGAAATGCAAAGTAAACAACACTGAGATTCCATCTCACCCCAGATTTAATAGCTATGATCAAGAAATCAACCACTAACAAATGCTGGAGGGTCGGTGAGGAAAAAGGTACTTTTCTCCACTTCTGGTGGGAGTGTAGACTTGTGAAACAGCGTGATGATTCCTAAAATTATTAGGATTAGAGGTTCCATTTAACCCAGTCATTCCCCTTGGTATTTTCCCAGAAGATAAAAAACAACATTTCACAGTGATATGTGTGCACCCATGTTTATAGCAGCACAATTTGTAATAGCTAGATCTATGAAAAAAACCAAATGTCCATCAAATGAGGAATGGATAAAAAAGATGTGTATTTTTATATAATGGAGTATTACTCAGCTATAAAGAAAGATAAACTAGAGGCTTTTGTAGGTAAATGGATGCAACTAGAGACCATACTCATAAGTGAAATAAATCAGACCCACATGTTTAAACACTGTATTGTCTCCATAGTGTAAGAACCTGAAAGAGTACATAAAACCCAAAAGATACAATAGATACTGTTAAAGGGAAAGAAGTTTCTCAAATTGAAGGAACAACTATGACAAAGAAAAGGAGCAAAAGAAAGAAGGAAGGGTAATTAGTGCAATTACCTTGGATAATTGTACTGCTGATGTCTATTGGTTTATTGAAAGGAAATTGAATGCTTACATTTTCTGGCCAATTTTGCATGCTTTTATCTGGTAATCTGAACAACTAATTTGAACACAATAATATGCAGTATAACAATCACTGTTGAATTCCTACCATCTTGTTTAGTGAAGCTCTGTATCATTTCTAATGGGTTTTCATTTTATTTTTTATTCTCTAATGGTGTGATCAATCTTACATTTTTGCATCTGGTAATCTGAGCATCTTCATTGAAGATAACAATGTATAAGAACTACTCTTAATTCTCATCATTTTATTTTGCAAACCTGTATGATTTCTATTGTTTTTGTGTTGTTTTGTTTTTGTCTTTATTGTGTTATTTGATTTTTTAATTCTTTTTAGAGAAAAATTAAATAAAACTCAAAAAATGAGTTTGGCTTGATGTAGCTCAGTTTAATTCTTGCTTAGCATGCTTAAGCCCCTGTGTTTGATTCCCAGACTAAAAAAATGAATAAAAAACCTGTTTTGCCAAGCTATGCAAATGAATTTTGGGGGGAGAAAATTGTGTTAGAAATTATGTTATAGCTGTGTTGTCAAATTGTATTGTATAAAATATGGATATTTACTTGACTATTTTAATTGCTTTAATGGTTATTTTTAAAAGATTTTAAAATATTTACAGTGGAATCTACAAAAAAGATCTCATTTGAAATATGGTCTTAGATTTCTAGGTATTCAATAATTATATTTCTAAACCTTATCCTATGCATGTCTATTGACTCAAGAATATTTAATTAACATGACCTTTAGAATAAGAAAATTAAAAACTCTTTATACTGTGTGAAGTTAATAATGAATTTAAATTTTTATTTTTAAAGTTGAAAAGCTAACCTTATGCTTACACTTAGAATGTAATGTATGGAAGGTGAAAAACTGCATTTTCAAGCAAAATTGATAATACTCTATATTAGTAAAAGTACTTTACATGGATCATTGTAGAATAATTTCAAGATTTAAAAGTTTTTAAAACCACAAAGTGCATAACATAAAACAAAATATAGCAGAATAAAGACAAAAGATCGCTTGCTACATATTAGGCCATTTCAAATTAAGTCTACAGGTTATTCTGTGTAAAATAAATCAATAAAGCATGTAGTATAAAGGCACAATGAGAAAGTCATAGATCAGCATGATTGCTATTTACATGAAAAGGGCTTCCTGTCTGCTAGTCATGGCCGATCTATTACATCATCCAAAGACAGTGGCCAGTCTTCTGGGTTGTAGAGGTTATTGATTCACAGAACATAGAAACATTTACCCTATCAACAGGCATATCATGAGAGATACAATATGCTTTATCATTAATAATTGAAAATAATTTATTTTCTCAGGCATTTCTATTAAGCTTCCAATAGCTGGCTTTATATGTATTATCTAGTAGAAACACATTCAATTAACACCTCTCTAATTGCACATTCTAGTACAAGATCATCCAGTAACAAGGTCATAGAACAGGGGGAGCAACTAGGTGACTGTGCTTTTATATATTCAACCAGGAGACCATTTATGCCTCTGTATTAGTCCCTGAGGCATGCAAGAATAATCAAAATCACCATGCTTGCTATTGACTTATATAGAACTTAAAAGCAAAAATACTATTTATTTTTTTGTTTTAAATCCAATCTCATTAGATTTTACTCAATTCATATAGTTTTATTTGCAGGACAGCCTTGTTAGCTTTTGGGGGTGGGGTTATGTACACACATATTTAGACATCACTAACATCAGAAGAGGGGGAAATGTTCACAGATTGACTTTTCATAGTTCTTTTTTTCGTCTTTTTGTGTTTGAACACAAACACACACCTTGAACAAAGTAGCAAAAGTGACCTAGATTTAAACTGCCATCGTCTCTGTGAGCATGTGTGTCAGCAGGATGTTGACCGCAAAGTTGGGAAAAAGGGTGGGACTTCTGTAGAGGTCTGTGTCCTGAGACCCATCTGGAGTTGGTGGAGGAAGTAACTACCTTCTAGCACATCTTTGAAGGAAAAAAAAATCATAATTTAGGTCCATGGGATCAGAAATCATTGAAAATTAGATGGTTGGCCTAAGGTAAAAAGTTATTTGTGCCAATGAGCTGAAACAGAGCTAGTTCCTCCACACAAAATGTATATGTTTAATTTCAAATTTATAAAGTGTATACTTAAATATGTACTAATTTACCTAAAGGAAAAAGCTACGTTTTTAGGAATTCACAGATAGCATTTAACATGTAGCTATGAGAAATGAAATATATTCTTTTAAATTTTAAAAAATATCTCCATTATCATATAAAGAATTTTGAAGAGAAACACAGTAAAGCAGAAGATAAAGAGAACAGGATGCAAGAGATGAGTTGCAAATATTAAAAATAATATTAAAATAAATAACAAACATAAGTCCTCAGAAGAGAATAGAGCCAGCAACAGTGTTACACTGAACACATTCACAAAAGCGGGCACCTGACCTGCTTCACAAAGCGGGACGAATGATGGGATGTTCGTTGGGAGCGAGGGATTGTTTTAAGGGAGATGAATGGCAATGATTTTTACTATAATAAAATTTTAATATCAAACTTCACCATGTTTTTCAATATAGTCTCTCTGTGAAATGGCAAAAACAAAGTACTGTGCCTTATTAAAAGAGCAAGAGCGAAAGTGGAGATGAACTGTAAAGAAATAACAGAATTAAAACACAGTTGTGGCTGCCATAGTGAATCAGAAGATAAAATGCTGAACTTCCAATATGAATAAACCTCACCATGAAATATAACAGTTTGTCTCCAGCTGGAGGGTTCATGTGGAAAAAATATGCCAAGTTGGTAAAATGCAGATAAGAATGCCAATTATGCTATAGTTTTTTATTTATGTGTATATATGAATATAAATTTAGGAGATATTCTTTCAGTATTTATTGGGAGAATAGTTCTTGGACTCTGCATAGATAAAAATCTACATATACTCAATCACCTGTGGTCCAAATTGGTGATGGGAATAAGCTACTCTTAAAGACTGATATTTGAGAATATTAGATATGCATTTCTTCAGATAAGATACATTTACTTTGTCATAAAGACTTATGCATGCTCATGTCTCCAGAGACAATCTGATTTAAGGAGAACATGAATCTGTCATAAATATCTGGATGGCTGAAGCACTGGCTTCAGTCACCGTCTTGTGTTGGTGCCAATGGATTCATGACAAAAGAAAAGCGAAATGTTATCCACACTATTAAGTAGTAGAAGTACATGTTTTACACACCAGTGGTTTTGTTTGTAACATCATTTATTTTTAGTGGTGATATTCATTGCAGTGAATGCAGACTCTTACTGCTGTGTGGGGTTGGTTTTACTCTTACATGTTTTTACTACAGTGACAAAGACAAACATCAGTTTCAAGGAAATCATAAAGCTATAATCTATGAAGAGATAAATTAAAGCTGTATTTGCATGAAATGTAAACTGATTTACCTCATAACTGATAAATAAACTGAACTACAATGAAATTACAGGAAAAAGACAACAAAATTTAAAAACTAAAATGACACTTCTTTGCTAATGAAGATATGGTCTAACTTTTGTCATAGAATTTATTCACAGCTAATAAAATTTGAAAAACTGTTTACATATACATTTGATTGAAACTGCTCTTGTGCCTGCTTTTTGAGTGCTAAGAAATGTAATTGCTCATACTTGACCTTGAAGTGGTCTCTTTCCTTAAACAGACACCAGAGTTGTCCTTAGAATCATGTATCCATCTGTGCGAGTTCCTATTACTGGAACATGAGCACAGTTTCAAAGCTCTCCGAGAATTGAGCACTGTAGTCCAGGGACGCTAGAGGGAAACACTATGAATGATACTTCGTAAGCTCAGTGTCCCTGTTGGGATCACCCAGGGTCATAGGCTAAGAGAGAGCACTTAATCATGAGAAGTATGAGGCACACAGTTGCCATAATGGACTTGAGTGATGAAGAGTCACTTCGAAAGGCGTTGATTTCAGAGGCATTTGGCAGCAGCTAATTATTATGTTTCTGGAGCATAGGTAAGTAGCATTCCAAGTGTCAGGTATATTTGATAAGAACATGAATTGAGTCAAAATGAAATTCGTTGCTTTTCATCAGCAGCATAAATATTTTGACCGACACACAGGCTTGATTGAAGACACAGCAAGACCCAGGTAAAGATGACAGTAACACTTGTCACCAATATTTACCATAGGGCTACTATGCAACAGAAAATGAAGTCCAGGGTATAGGGGACAACACTTAGCTCCACAACAGTGAAATTCTGTGAAGATAAAAACAAATTTGATTTTAATCTATCTAAGTAAGACCTCTATTGATCCTCTAGCATCCTGAATGACTAACTAAAATAGTAATACGTGAAAAACTCCAGAGTCTCTCCTGTAATGAATGTTTGACATGAGACCTGCATGGAAGAAAGGGCTTGTGCGAAGAACAATTTGAAAATTTTGGACGTTGAGGAAAGGTGTACAGTGAATCAAGAGGCCTGTACTCTAGAGCGGTGAGTGTTGGTGGCAGATTAACCCAGAACCGATCCGTGTCTGCTCTTGTCTTTCACTCTTGGCAGTGAAAGTCTACGTAAGAGCGTAAAACAGGGAAGACCTCAGAGAATGACTCTTTGTGCTCCGATTAAACAGATTGACTTTCTCAGGAGCAAATCATATACAGTCCATAGACAGAGGCACTGATAAAAATGACAATAAAAATTTAAGCTACTGAAGTAAAAGGAAGCTTGAGCCTAGCTCATCTGAGGTCATGACACTGTCAGTGGCCAGCAAGAAAATTTCAAAGGAGCTTGAATGTTAAGAGACCCAGGGCATCATGTAAACAAAGGGTTGCTAAAATCCGAGGTGCTTGCACAGGACGTGAGCATGTACAAAGTTCACACTCAGTAGAGATGGCCCTAAGGACCCCGTCACCCCTGGCTAAACATGATGTTTGTCTTCACAAAAAGGAAGCAAAGAGAGAATTGTAAATTGTCTGAACCTTGAACCATTATCTGACAAATATGACAAATTCATTATGTAAGAGTGCAAATGTGTATAACTTATAAACTCTGAACCATCCTGGAATATCACTACAGAATAATGACACAAAAATAACTGCTAAAATAACAGGCCTAAAAAGATCCAAACACTTAAAACTATCTGAGCAGCAGCAGAAAGCTTGAAAACCGTGAAAGGAGCTGAGCCCACTGGTGCTGTCCAGGTAAGTCTCTCTACAAAGAGACACGAACTACAGTAGCAACCACATGCAAGTGTGCGGAGGTAAGGCACAGAGTACAAGATGTCACCAGATAATATCTAAAAAGAATAGCTTTGAATTATAAAAGGGTTCAGCATATGTATAACAAACCATGCCTCATATATTAAAAATTTCACAGCAAATAGCAGCTATTTTTAACAGACAAAAATTTCCCAGAATTGCTATGAATAAGCTAAAAAAAAAACCACTAAGGGAAGCAAGGTCAGGAACTAAAGGGAAGAGAGAACAGTGATTCACTCAGTCTAAAACATCAATAAAGAGACAGAGATTGTAAGGACCAGAATGGAGATTCTGGGAGAAGAGTTCATAAACTGAAATATGATGTTCGATGAACATGCCTAAATGGGAAAAGAGACTATGTATCTCAGAAGTATGGACAAAAATTGATAAAATCTTTTAGGTATAAGTTCAAGAATTTAAAAAACCTCCCCGTATAATAAACATAAAGATATGCACACCCAGTCAGATAGTGATATGACTGTAAAATATGAGAAGTATGTGAAAGTAGCAGAACTGCAGCACACTAGAGAACGTGCTGTGGTTTAACTGTCCCAAGCAAGGTGCACACTTTGGAAACTGTCCCCAGCGCAGCAGTGTAAAGTGGTGGAACCTACCAGAGAGTTTCAGATTGGAGCGCTCAACATCCACGAAAGCTTCAATGTTATTACTGCAGCAGAGCACGTTCACTGTGAGAGCGGGTGTGTGTGTGTATTTGTATACTGCAGGGAGTTGAGTCCCCTTTCCATTCTCTCGCCTACATGGGGCCTCCTGTCCTGCCATGATACAGCAGGAAGAATCTCAGCAGATGTGGCTCCTTTCTTTGGACTTCTCCGTCTTCACAAGGCTCTCAACCTCTCCAGTATGTCTGACTGTCTTAAAGTAACGTAAAATGGACTGAGGTTATGGGGTCACAAATGGCTCACTGCCAGAAATCATAGAAAATGGCAGTGGGACGATATATCCACAACGCAAAAGAGAAAAAGATAATGGTTTAATAGCAACAAAGTTATCACTCAAAAATAAGAGCAAAGGTGGATGCACTGGTATATACTTGTAATCACGACACTTTAGGAGGCTTAAGCAGGATAATCACACGTTCAGGGTCAATCTGGGTAACTTTGCAAGATCTTGTCTCAAAATAATAATATAAAGGGGCTTAGGCTGTAGCTCAGTGTGAAGGCCTCATGTTCAATATCCAGTACCAAAAACACACATTCATACACACACACACACACACACACACACACACACACACATAAAGTCATTCTCAGTAAAGAAATATTTTTATTTTTTGAAGACCTGATGCTGGTAGGTTTATCTTGCAAAAAGCATTGAACAAAGTTAATTACTTGAAGTAAGAGGCAGTGATGCTATAGAGTAATAAAGCCATATGATAGAAAAAACACTGCTATTTATAACGAGGTAGCTAATTAAACAATAAGAGAAGTTCATATTTTTCCAAACGTAATCAGTTTTAAGACAACTGTCTAAAAATACTTACAAAACCACTGTTGTGGCCAAGCATAGTGGTGCATGTCTATAATCCCAGTGCTCAGGAGGATGAGGTGTTCAAAAGCAATTCTAAAACTCACATAGAACCTAAAAATTCTACATTTAATATTTAAAATTTAAAATTCAGATAATTCTAAAACTTGTATAGCCATTTCAAGGCCAGCCTGGGCTACATAGTGAGTACAAAGCCAGCCTGAACTACATAGTGAGACTCATTCTCAAACCACGCACACACAGAACAACACCAATAAAGCTACTATTAACCTTGTAATCATCTAAATGTGTAACACGCAATCTATGTATAAGACTTATTACATATAAAGAATAAAGGGTATAAATATATATGATGTATACATACACGAAATATATAGTATATATAAATATATTTGACAATAATGTAAATAAATGTATATAATGGTTTTGTCTGTTTTTGTGCAAGAACCATGCTGTTCTTTATCACTGAAGCTTTGGAATATAAATTCTAGTTTGGGATTGTGCTGTTTCCCACTATAATCTTCTTACCCAGGACTGCTTTTGATATTTTAGTTTTCTTCTGGATCAGTATGAGTTTTAGAATTGTTTTCTCCAGTGTTGTAAAGAATGTTATTGGTACTTTGATTTGGATTATGTTAAATCTATGTATTGACTTGGAAAGTATGATCATTTTGACTATATTGGTTCTGCCTTTCCAGAACAGGGAATACCATTCCACTTTATGGTATACTCTGTTTTAATTTTTTCACAGTATGGTAGATGATCAGTGGAACAGAATAGAGGATGCAGAAATGCCAAGAAAATGCAACTATTCTACAGTGGACAAAGGGCCCAGAAGCATACACTGGAAGAACAATAGCCTCTTCAATAAATGATGTTGGGAAAACTAGAAAACTATCCACATGCACGAAATGGAATCTGGACCCATATTTCCCATCATTTGCTAAACTAAAATAAAAACTGATTGAAGAAGTAAGTGTCAGATCAGAAACCTGCCAAAAAATAGAGAAAACTCTTGAAGTCTTAGGCACAGGCAAAGACATTTGGGCAGAACCCAGAACCCAGACTGCACAGGAAACAGTACTGAGAATCAACAGACAGGATCGTAACAAATTAAAGAAAGCTTTTGCAAAGCAAAAAAGAATGAGAAACAATCTACAGAGTAGGAAAAACTATCAGTTATTTCATGGAAAATGGAGTAATTTTTAGAATGTATAAAGAACCCAGAAAGACTAGACCCTCCTAAGATAAGATCCAATAAAAAATGAGCAAGTAAATTGGATAGGCACTTCACAGAAGAAGTAGAGATTGGTAATAAATACATGAAGAAATATGCAACATCACTAGCATTAGAGAAATGCAGATGTAAATAGTACTGAGGTTACACCTTCCTCAAGAAAGGAGGTTAACATTAAGCAATGAAATATAGTAAAAAAATGCTGGTGAGGTTGCAGTTGTGGACGGGGACAAGGGAACCTTCTGCACTGTTGGTGTAAACTAAGAGAATGTAAACTCAGAGCCAGCACGGACAGAGCTTCCTCCAAACAAAGAAGTAAAACTAGAAATTCCATCTGACACAACTGTTCATCTTCTCAGTATCCACTGGAAAGAGTTACACATCTTATTACAGAGATACATGAATATCCGTGTTTATAGCAGCATAGTTCATAAGAGCTAATTTTTGGAATCAGCTTATACGTCCATTAACAGAAGAATGGACAAAGGAAAGACAGTATTTACACACAAGGGTACTGCTCTGCTATAAAGATAGAGAGATAGATCTTTCCCAAATGAGAAAGGGGATCAAGAGATGAGGAGGAGGAAAGGAGGAAAAGGGTCTAAAAAAAGGCACTAAGATATGTTACCTGCATATAATAACGCCACCCAAGGAATGTAAATGCTGCGCAATACAAACATGTACATAACATGTGCATAAAAACTAAAAATAAAACAACAAAAAGCAAGAAGTATGGGGAGAACGGATGCTATCATCAATCTGAAGTGATTCTGTTACTCTGTACCTTGTAATCCCTGGAGCATATCCCATGAAAGTAACTCACTATCCAGGTCACAAAGAAGCTGGAGAACCAATTGATTACCAGAACAGAATACACCCTTAATACTCACTGTAAACCATTAGTCCAACTTATTATATTGTGGGACTTCCATGGAGCGTTGGATATGAAGGAAAGTTTTAAATTTGAGAATGAACAGGAGGAGTCCAAGTTCAGTGTGCAGTAATTCAAGATTTCTGTGCCAGTTTTCTTTCCTTAATTAAATGATTAAGTGTAATACCAGTCACCTATAAAGACATATTTAAAATAAAATGGTTATAGCAATATTATAACAAAATAAATGAACAAAATGTCCAAATGAGTGAGATTATGGAAATTGCAGTGCTTAGAAAACTTTCTTGAAATTTGTAATTCTTCAGATATGGTCTATATATTTATTTTCTTCTATCTTAAAATCAGAAAGATTCCTCAATGTGGCACAAAAGTCAATGCTTCCTCCACAACATTAAAAGCCAAAAGTATATTTTCCTATTAAGAAAAAAATCCCAACACATAAATGCTTTAATTTTTTCAGGAAAAATGTTAGAATTCTTTAGAAAATGACCAAATAACTTTACATAGTTTAAGAGTTTGGAAACCCCAAGGCTGTATGGCCTAACCGTGACAAAGCACCTGAAATTTCTACGTAAGTGTCAGAAGATGTGCTGTCTTCTCAGCACCACAAGATTTTTCTCCTTATTGAACAAACATGTCTCCAAAGAGCCCAAACTGGATGCCGTGGGAAGGGCTGTCTGTGATTTGATAAAGAACGGTCTGAAAATTTTTCTGTGGCTGAATGCTAAACACTCCCGTTATGTTCTTCCTTAAGATATTTCGTTAAATGTGAGTTTTCCATTTAAGTCAGTTGGTACCATGCTTGGGACAAAAGCAAAACTTATGTGGAAAGAGCCATCCCCACAAACAGTATTGGAAATGGCTTAGCGTGGACATTGTGGTTGTCTTTCTCATCAGTTATACATTTACTTAAAACTTAGAAATACTCTGATGCATCCATAAAATCCAATAATCAAAATTGCAAACTAACACAGCTTTGCCTTTAGGAAACTTTATTCTTTGATGTGGTGCTGGCCTCTTGCAGTCACGTACACATGCTCACCACAAATACTGCAAGTGTCTAGAGTTTCAGTGTGGCTACAAGACAAGCAGGAGCACTGTCAGCTGTGTGGAAGACAGACTCTTGGATTCTTCTGTGGACCTATCTAATCAAAATCGCATTTGAGCATATCCAAAAGTGATTCATACCTACACTATCGTCTGAGGAGCACTAACTTAGGACATGGGCATGTTGACATTTGTTGGCCCCAAAGCATAATTAACAGCTTATGTTAGTCCTAAAGCATATTTTTAATATAAGTTGACAACTAGACAATATAGTTAGCAAAAATTATCTTGTGCCTGGCTGTTTCTGATCATTATTTTGTCTCTCTGTATTAAACTGTCATTGAGTGTGGGGCTGAAGAACGGACATGGACTTACCTGCAAAGTGCCAACTTTGTGGAGGGCGGAGTGTGAGAGCATGTTCTAGCCAGTGGGACCTTCCTGTTCTGTGTAGGAAGAGAGCTTCCTGCGCGCGTCCCCGGGCGATTTACTGCTCTGCCAGCAACTCTTCGCTTTGCATTTTAGTTGTGTCTCCTCCCACACGAAGAGAAGACTGTCATAGTCATGTTGCATTTCTACAAAGTATCTCCCATTGTTTGCACAATTTGTCTCACAAGAACTCCAATTTCTTGCTTTTTTATAGGTCCCATGTGTGTATCCAAGTGTTCATACAATGCAGGTAGTTCTTCTAGCTTAAATGATACATTTTCAGATTCAGCTTCACTGTTACACTAGTTATTACAAAAATCTGTCTCTCTCTCTCTCTCTCTCTCTCTGTCTTGTTTTTCATGACTGGAATTTAAACTGATGGACTTCACACTGAGCTATATTCTTAGCGCTTTTCGTGTATTTATATTTTTTATTTTGTGACAGGGTTGCTAAATTGCCCTTAAACTTGCGATTCTCCTGCTCCAGCTTCCAAAAGTGTTGGGATTACAAATACAAACCATGGTATCCAGACAGTAACAAACCTTAATACTAAGGGTTTCTGTGCCCAAAGTCGGAAACACAGCTATGACTCAGAAAGAAAGTTTTCCCTAAGTCCTTTATGCTCACTGTGTCACGATCTGTGTTTCATCTGCTTCAGCTAACCTGCCTAACACTAAGTCCTGCTCCATGTTTTCTTTTGATTTTTCCTTTTCTTTCTTTCCTTCTTTCCTTTATTTTCTTTCTTTATATCTTTATTTCTTTGTTTCTTTTTATTTTTTTTCTTATTGCATTTCTAGATTCCTGACCTGTGTCATACACAAAGCTTTCCCTGGTGACACACACAATGATGACTAGACTCTTCCAATTCCTTCAGTTAGAGCACCGTTGTGACATTTCTATGAATAGAAATCTTGCTGTCTGCCAGAGAGAAATCACTGTGAGGAAAAAAGTAAGAGAACTGTGCCCTCCCCTTGCTGTGTCATACACTCCATTTAGATGCTTCAAGTGACAAAATTTCTACAAATATTTACTTTGATGATCTTTTTATGTCCTTCCTTTTAATTCAATAGAGTGGGTTAGTTTTGCCAAACTTCTTTTCTTTCCTTGATTAGACTTATTCCGCTCTAAGTAGCTTGGACATTAGAGCACAATATAGGTCTCTTCAATTCATATATTTGGAACACAAAAATTGAGATTTAGCTAATGAATGAATACTATGTGTAAGAGCAAAATTGAAGTTGCAGGTCACTTTCCTCCTATATTAAGGGGTAGGTTATTCATTATCTTGAAGAATAATTTTCTGAAAGCATGTGGTCAAGGTCTGGGTGCCAGGCATGAGCATTTCGTTTCACACATAGCCATGTATATAGCAGATAAAATTTATTTTTAGCGTTGTTTCAAAATGCAAGGAAATCTTCCTGAAGGAGATAATTTCTGGGGAAATAAAATATGATATTTTTTTCAAGAGAAGGAAAAATGTACTTAGAAGGCATTAAAGTGTTAGGGCACGAAAATGTGCCGTGGTGTGAGATCAAATGTGGAGAGAGTGGCCCTGATGAGGCAGAACAAGACCTTCACAGTCAGTTCCCATTTTCCTGTTTCGATTTTTCCAGAAGGTGGCACCGAGTGGTACCAGCATGCAGAGGGAAACAGTAACCATTTGGGAAGAAGTAAATTTCTCCTCCACACTTTACCATCAGTAGCTTCAATTTTGCAACCTATAAACAAAACAAAAGAAAAAGTTAAAGCAAAAACCCCTAAAATGATCCTTTGCACAACTAGGTTTGTGTATGAGCCCCATACAAAAGGGTGCAGCTTTAGAGGTTTTAAAGGGATTAGCGATCTATCTAGTGATCTTTACGATTGGCCACATTAATAAAAACATGAAAAATTGGAGGTGAGGAAGGGAGAGGATATTATCTTTGAATTTTTCATATAATGTATTTATCTTATCTGAAGGAATATGTGCTACTTGAATTTAAAGAGTCTTATCAATATTTTCCATTAATTTCTACATCTATACTATTTAGTGAAATGTGGACCTCATAATACACCTTGAACTGATAATTGTGGAATTAAAGGTACCTGTTACTTATCAAATAGACAAAACATTAATGTTAAATATAATTTTGTAAAGTGCCAAACAACTGTGACTGTGAGATGCTAGGAAACAGTCACTGACAATTCTAATCCATTTATTTTATTTAAAATTTTGTAGTGCAGTTGGAATCTGTGGCTCACTCGTAATGTTGCTCAAAAATGTTTGTTGAGAAAAAAAAGTATTTTTAGGAGCAGATAAATAAACCTGTAAGAACAATACATTTTTAAAGTGTGTTATTATAATTAAAAGCAGAAATTTCTGAGAGTTGAGATATAAAAGTGTATAATATATTTAAGATATTTTCCAAAAGATTAGTAATAAAATAGCTATTCCAAAGGACTGAGTTGCTTGTACATATGTCCTTGAGGTCATGAATCAAGTCTCACAAAGAATATCTGTAAGTATATTTAGAAGGAAGTGAATGGTATTGCTTAGACCTGAACTTGCACGAGCATTTGATGGGTGACCCAGGAGCTAGCCTTGAGGTTTACACTGCACAAGCAAGGAAGTGTGTGAATATGCCACCAAATCAAAGACTGAAGTGTTCTTAAATATTCATTGTTCTTTGTAATAATCATGTTAATCCTACTGTTATATTTATATAATCTCATGAAATTTACCAATAAAATGCAATAGAGTGTATCTCTAAAATAATTTAAAGATCTTTTATTAAAATTACACTAAAATTTTATATACTAAATATATATATTATATATATATATTTATACTAAATATATATGCAATACTTTCTAAATCATGTGTAATGAACATGTGATAAAACACAATGATCTTTGTATATGAATTGCAGCACTTGACAAATGCAAAAATTTTCCTTGTAATTGATCACCAAATTCACAACACCTTTATGACCATTAAATATCCTAGTGGGCTCCTTGCAGAAAGTTAATTTTGTTTTTGGTACCAGGTAATCAGGATCTTTCTCTCCATGCATACTAGATTTTCCTGTTTTAGAATTTCCTATCAAAAGCGTCTTGGTTGCTTTTCTCTCGTTGCTGAGACAAAATACCCAAAGCCCAAAATGAAGGAAGGAAAGGTTTATTTAGCTTACAGTTTGTGGAGGTTTCAGTCCATACTTGGCTGGTTGAGAGGCAGAGTGGCTCAAGGCAGAGGGCAAACTGTTCAGGGCAGCAGAGCACAACAAAAACCACAAGCAAAAGGGCAGAATGGCTGCAAGCAGCCTCCTTTTCTCCCCTATATTGTAAACAGCCTACCCCCACCCAGGGGTCGTGAACCTCTCAAACAATATCCATGCCCTCCTCTTCCACAGGCTCAGGATGTTTGCAAAGTAAGCACCCCAGCTTCCTGCTGAATCACTCATTAGTTAAACCTCCAGATTCCCCAAGTTGACACAATGTATCAACCATAACATTCTACCCCTTGTCAACTTGGGAATCAGACACATTTCTTTAAACCAGTTTCCAGATACAAAGACTTGCTTATATTAGAACCATAATATTTTGCCTCATACAAACAAAAATTAAACACTTCCAACATTTAAAGGCACAAAATAAACATTACCATTCCAAAAGGCACCAACAGGGTAATATAGAGCATTGGGACCAAAGCAGTTCCAAAATCCAGCAGGGCTAACATTGTGTCCTATAATTCCACATCCAGCATCTGAAGCAACTTGTGGCAGGTTGTGAGATCTAACAGGTGGCTTGCATGAGTCCACCCCTGTGGCACTTCTGGTGGCTACAGCCTCCATGGCTTCTCTCTTAGGCCCACTTTGCTCCCTCCTTGCAGGTTTCCTTGGCTGATCCATGTTCCTGGTTTTTCTAAACTTCTGAGGTCTCCCATACACCTTCTGCTTCACACTC
This sequence comes from Dinomys branickii, assembly GCA_004027595.1. NCBI lineage: Eukaryota > Metazoa > Chordata > Mammalia > Rodentia > Dinomyidae > Dinomys > Dinomys branickii. The sequence continues at coordinate 63,954 of PVLD010005857.1, read as the reverse complement.
ACAGCCTCACATACTATCCTCTCAGGGGAACACTGCCTGGCCTTGCAGGCCTTCTGAAATCTGGGTGGAAGCCTCTTTAACCGCAGAACTCTTGCATTTTCCTTGCACCTAAAGCCAAGGGCCATGTGGATGATGCCAAGGCCTGCTGCCACCTGGAGCAGTAGCCAAACTTTTCTCTCTCTTGGCCATAGGGGTCAAGTGCCTGGAACGCTGGGCACACTGAATCCATTTCTGAGGAACAAATTCTCTACGCTGCCTCCATTCTGCAACCTGGTGCGGCCGCCACCACCATTCTGGAACGTGGTGCTCTTTAGCTTCCCTCTCAAGGCAAGGTCTCTCACCTTTACACTTTTGAGCCTGCAAAGGGTGGAGACTTGCTGCTTGTGATGCCCGCAGGCCATCTTTTCCATTCTCTTGTTTCTTCTCAGCAATAGAGATCTCCACAGCCTTATCTTTGTAATCCATAGCCTTACTGGAGCTTCCTTTCTGGCCAAACTCACAACATTTTAAATCATCCTGCTGGGCTCTTTGCTTTTGATTGTCTATATAAATCTGGCTAAAAGCCCCCAACAATAGCCATGCCACTGCCCCAACATTCGATTGCCTTGAAATTTCTTTTGCCAGATTAATCAGTTCGCTGCCGCCCTTAATCTCAGTCTTAGGCAAAGTCTCTGGACATAAGCAAAATGCAGACAAACTTTCTGCCAAGCCATAACATGCATCATTTGGAGTCCAACAGCCAATGCAGTCCTTCCCATCAGAAACCTTCCAAACCCGGTCTTTACTGGCAGGATTTCTATCAGCCTTCTGGTCTTCCGAGCTCTGACCAGAATCTCCCAGACAAAACAGCCGAAGGCGTTCCAGTGCATCCCTTTCATGCGACATCTCTGAACCTTTCCAAATTCTTCCCACAAGCCATTTCCAAAGGCTCTTGAACCACATTGTCAGGTATAGTCACAGAAACAACCCCAGTCCACTGGTACCAAATTCTGCCTTGGTTACTTTTCTCTCATTGCTGAGACAAAATACCCAAAGCCCAAAATGAAGGAAGGAAAGGTTTATTTAGCTTACAGTTTGTGGAGGTTTCAGTCCATACCTGGCTGGTTCAGAGGCAGAGTGGCTCAAGGCAGAGGGCAAACTGTTCAGGGCAGCAGAGCACAGCAAAAACCACAAGCAAAAGGGCGGAATGGCTGCAAGCAGCCTCCTTTTCTCCCCTACATTGTAAACAGCCTACCCCCACCCAGGGATTGTGAACCTTTCAAACAATCTCCATGCCCTCCTCTTCCACAGGCTCAGCATGTTCACAAAGTAAGCACCCCGGCTTCCTGCTGAATCACTCATTAGTTAAACCTCCAGATTCCCCAAGTTGACACAATGTATCAACCAGAACAGTAAGATATACGCTTCCTTTCATGCCTTGCATCTTTTGCTCAAAGTGGGAATTTGAGATACATCCATTGTTTTGCTGCATTGGTTTTCACTTGATGAATATATCTGCATTACATGTATATAGTCTATATTTGCGCATCCATCTATTGACAAAGTTTCTCTAACTTATGTTAGCTATGGACAAAATGCTAGGAATGTTTGTCTGCACATGTTTTGTGTGGAGCTGTGGACTTGGGTTGCATTTATCTTTTTTTTATTATTTTAAAAGTATAATAAAAAAACAAAAAGATATTAACAAACAGACACAAAGTAGCATAAGAATAGTACAACCGAATCTGAGTTACAGATAGGGTGACAGGGAATCATCAATGGTTGTTGCATTACATATTGATAATTTCTAATTGTATATTCTAGAAAATGGGTATAGACATGCAAAATTGATCAATTAATCATCCACTATTCCTTACAATAAAGTGACCTGAGTCAGTAGTACAACTTCTTTTTATAGTGTGAAAGCAAAAAGAACTACATCAACTACCACAGAAAAAGGAAGAGAAAAAAAAATACAAAAAGCATTAACAAAGAGACACAAAGTTGCTCAATAAACTTCTAATCATAATTGAATTATAGACACAGCAACAGAAAACCAACAATAGTTGTTGCATTTCATATTGATATCTTCAAAATGTATGCACCGGAGAACACATAAAGACATACAAGATTCATCAAACAATCAGTCATCAACTATTCCTTACCATTCAATCACATAAGTCAATAGTAGAACCATGTTAGCCATCCTGCACATATGTATATACATAGATACTTACATACATACATACATAAATTTTTGCCTCATTCTTTTCTCCATTCTCTTGTCCCCTCTGTTCTTTACTTTTGAACAGATTTCCTTCATAACTCTTAGTTTATGTTCCCACCCCCCGGTTCTTACACCAGTGACACAATACGTTGCCTACACATGTACCTCTGATTTATTTCACTTATGAGTATATTGTCTAATTTTGACCTTTTGCCTACAAAGGCTCCATATCTGTCCCTCTTTATAGCTGAATAATATTCTATTGTATAAAAATGCCACAATTTTTTAATCCAGTCTTCTGTGGATGGACACTTGGGTTGCTTCCACTTTTTAGCTATTACAAATTGTGCTGCTATAAACATGGGTGCACATATATCAGAGTGATATGATGTTTTCAGATCTTCTGGGAAAATACCCAGAATGGGAATAGCTGGTTTGAATGGAACCTGTAGACTTAGTTTGCTGAGGAATCTCCAAACTGCTCTCCACAGTGGTTGTACCAGTCTGCATTCCCACCAGCAGTGTAATAGAGTCCCTACTGCTCCACAGCCTCGCCAGCATTTGTTATAGGATGACGTTTTCATACTGGCCAGTCTTACTGGGGTGAGATGGAATCTCAGTGTTGTTTTTATTTGCATTTCTCGGATGACTAAGGATGTGGAACATTTTCTCATATATTTATTGTGATTTGTATTTCTTTATCTGAGAAATGTGTATTCATCTCAGATGCCCATTTCTGGATTGGCTTTTTGAATTTGGATAGGTACATGTTTTTTAATTCTTTGTATGTTCTAGATAGAAGACCTTTGTCTGAGAGACAGCTAGCTAGGATTTTTTCCCAATTTGTGGGTTTTCTTTTTACTTTGTTGGAGATTTCTTTAGATGAACAAAAACTTTTCAGTAGGATGAGGTCCCAGTTATTAATTCTTTGAAGTGTTTCCCTTGCAGTTTCATTTTTGTTCATGAGCTCTCTGCCTACTCCTATGTCTTCAAGATTTTTACCTACTTTCTCTTCCGATAGATTTAGAGTTTCTGTTTTAATAATGAGATCTGTGATCCATTTTGACCTGAGTTTGGTGCATGGTGATAGACTTGGGTCTATGTTCAGTTTTCAGCAAGAGGCAAGCTAGTTTTTCCAGCACCATTTATTAAACAGGTCATCTTTTTTCCAGTGAGTTTGGTTGGCCCCTTTGTCAAATATTAGGTGGCTGAGTGTGTTTTTCATTGTGGTTGCATCTTCCAGTCTGTTCCATTGATCCTCAGGTCTGTTTTTTAGCCAGTACCAGGATGATTTTATTGCAGTAGCTTTGTAGTATAATTTCAGGTCAGGAATTGTGATTCCACCTGACTTGTCCTTGTTTCCCAGGATTGCTTTTGCTATTCTGGGTCTCTTCCAGATGAAATTAAGGCATATTTTCTCTAGATCTGTGAGGTTTGCTAATGGTAGTTTAATGGGAATTGCATTGAATCTGTACAACAGTTTTGGTAGTATGGCCATTTTCACAATGTTGGTTCTTCCTAACCATGAGCAGGGTATGTTTTTTCCATTTACTGAAATCCTCTTCGATCTCTTTTTTCAGAGTACTGTAGTTTTCACTGAATAAATCTTTCACAGTCTTTGTTAGATTGATACCTAAGTATTTTAATTTCTTGGATGCTATTGTAAAGGGTATGGTTTCCTCAATATCTCTCTCAGTCTGTTTGTTGTTCGTGTATAGGAATGCTATTGATTTTTGGGTGTTGACTTTTTATCCAGCTATGCTGCTGAATTTGTCAATTAATTCCAGGAGTTTTCTTGTGGAGTTTTTGGGGTCCTCCATGTATCATGTCATCTGCAAATAGTTATAGTTTAACTTCTTCCTTTCCTATCCTTATTCCTTTTATTTCTGTCTCTTGTCTAATTGCTCTGTCTAATGCTTCCAGGACTATGTTGAATAGGAGTGGTGACAATGGACATTCTTGTCTTGTTCCTGACTTTAAAGTGAAAGTTTTCAGTTTTTGTCCATTTAGTATGATGTTGGCTGTTGGTTTGTCATAGATGGCTTTGATCAGATAGACGTAGAGGCCATCTATTCCTATTTTTTCTAATGTTTTTAATATGAATGCATGTTGGACTTTGTTGAAAGCCTTTTCTGTATCTATTGAGATGATCATGTGGTTTTTGTCTTTGGCTGCGTTGATATGATGTATTACATTAATTGATTTGTGAATATTGAACCATCGGTGCATTCCTGGAATTAATCCTACCTGGTCATGGTGTATAATTTTCCATATGATTTGCTGTATTCTATTTGCAAGTATTTTGTTGAGTATCTTTGCATCTATGTTCATTAGAGAGATTGGCCTATAGTTCTCTTTCTTGGTTGGGTCCTTCTCTGGTTTTGGTATCAGTATAATACTTGCCTCCCGAAACATGTTAGGGAGAGTTGCTTCCTTTTCGATTTCACTGAAGAGTTTGAGGAGTGTTGTTATTAGATCTTCTCTGAATGTTTTGTAGAATTCTGCTGTGAATCCATCAGGGCCTGGGCTTTTCTTAGTTGCTAAGTTTTTTATGACATCTTCAATCTCATTAATTGATATTGGGTTGTTCAGGATTTTTGAGTCCTCCTGACTCAATTTTGGTAATTTGTACATTTCCAGGAATCTGTCCATTTCTTCTGAATTTTCTATCCTATGGGAGTAAAGATTTTCAAAGTAGGTATTAATGATCTCTTGGATTTCTGTGGGATCTGTGGTGATTTCATCCTCTTCATTCCTTATTGCATGAATTTGAGTTCTTTCCCTTCTTTTTTTGATAAGTTTGGCTAGGGGTTTATCAATTTTATTTACCATTTCGAAGAACCAACTCTTTGATTCACTTATTTTTTGTAGAGTTTTCTTCATCTCAATTGCCTTAATTTCTGCCCTGAGTTTTATAATCTCCTCCCTTCTTTGGGCTTTTGGTTTGGTTTGTTGCTCTTTTTCTAAGAGTTTGAGTTGTAGCATTAGGCTATTTATTTGCTGTCTTTCTATTTTCTTTATATATGAGTTCATTGCTATAAATTTCCCCCTGAGGACTGCCTTCATTGCATCCCACAGATTCAGATAGGTTGTACTTGCATTTTCATTTATTTGTAGGTATTTTTTAATTTCTTGTTTAACTTGTTGTGTGACCCATTGGTTATTGAGGAGGTTGTTGTCTAATTTCCAAGTGCTTATGCGGCTTTTGGAGTTCCCTTTGTCATTAATTTCCAGTTTCATTGCACTGTGATCAGATAATATGCATGGGATAACTTCAATTCTTTTGCATTTAGATAGGTATGCTCTATGTGCTAGAATGTGGTCAATTTTAGAGAAAGACCCATGTGCAGCTGAGAAAAATGTGTATTCTCATATTGTGGGGTGGAACATTCTGTAGACATCTACTAAGTCCATTTGTTCACACTTTTGGTTTAGGTCTATTATTTCTTTCTGAGTTTCTGTCCAGTTGACCTGTCTCTTTGTGTCAGAGGGGTGTTTAGGTCCCCCATTAAAATAGTGTTATTAGTTGATTTTTCACGTTGGTTAAGACTTGAGTTGTAAAGTTTGGTGCTCCATTGTTTGGTGCATAAATATTTAGGATTGTTATCTCTTCCTCTTGCAGTTTTCCCCGACTAGTATGTAATGGCCTTCTTTATCTGTTTTGATTGATTTTGGTATGAAGTTTACCTTGTCTGCAAACATAATAGCTACCCCTGCTTTTTTCTGGGGACGTGTTACATGGAGAGTTGTTTTCCATTCTTTAACTTTCATCCTGTGTATTTCCTTTTGAGTAAAATGTGTTTGCTGTATACAGCATATCATTGGATTGTGTTCCTTAATCCACTCTGCCAATCTTTTCCTTTTGACTGGTGAATTGAGGCCATTTACATTAATGGTTATATGTTGGCTTATTCTAGTCATGTAACTTACATGTTGTTGTTTTCCTTCTTTTGCTGAATGTTTACTTACTTGTTCTGTGTAGGGAGTTGTTTCTATCGTTGTTCTTGGGATTGTGGTCTCTTTTTTCTCTGTCTAGAATATCTTCTAGTGCTGTTTGCAATGCTGGTTTGGCACTCATGAAGTTCTTCAGTTGTTCTTTGTTGTGGAAATATTTTATTTCTCCATCGAATTTGAAGGATAGTTTTGCAGGATACATCAGTCTGGGTTGGAAGTTGTTTTGTCTCAGAATCTGCAATATCTCACTCCAAGCTCTTCTTGATTTCGTGGTTTCCATTGAGAAGTCTGCTGTGATTCTGATGGGCTTTCCTTTATAGGTGATCTGTTTCTTTTCTCTAGCAGCTTTTAATATTGTGTTCTTTTGCTGGATATCTGGGATCTTGACTATTATATGTCTATGTGTGGTTTTCTTTGGATTATGGTTCGTTGGGGTTCTATATGCCTCAATTAACTGTACTTCAGTATCTTTTACCTTGTTTGGAAATTTTTCTGTTAATATTTCTGCAAATATTCTTTATATCGTTTGTGAGGTCTCCTGCTGTTTCACTGACTCCTATAACTCGAATATTATTTCGTTTGGTCTCATCTTGCAGCTGTTGGATTGATTTTTCTTGGGTCTTTGATGATTTTATGAGATCCTTCCTTTCACACTTATAGGCTGCCATGCTGTCTTCAAGGTCTGAAATTCTATCTTTGCTTTCATTTAAGCGGTTTTGCAAGCTTTCAATGGAAGTTTTCAAATCCTAGCTATCTCTTTGGACCTGTTTCATTCTTGGTAATTCATTCCTAAATTGCTCTTGTAACGTTTCCATTTGTTTTCTACTTTCTTCTAATCTTTTATCTATTTCTTCTCTATGTGTAGGGAACATTTCTTCCATCATATTTTTCAGTTCATTTTTTGTCTGAGAGATTATTGCAGGTATGTGGCTTATTTCTGCTTTAAGCTCTTCTATGGCCTGTTGGAGTTGTTTCAGTGTTTTGGATGCAATTGTTTCAGAATTTGAAGTTATGTGGCTTCCTAGTTCCCCTGTATCCTTGCATTCAGGACTTGTTCTGAGTGGGGTTGAGTTCTGAGACTGCGTTTTGTTCTTCTGTCTTCCCATTTTTGGGTATCAGATTCAAAATGTTGAGCAATAAATTACCCAGGCAGTTCACCAGGCAAAGGTCTGCTGCAGAGGCTGCTCCAATGACTCCTTCTCTTCAGGAGAATGTCCCTTAAGCTTTCTGCTGACAGTTCCACTCAATAGGCTGCTCATATGCTGTTTTATGTGCCGAGCTACTCGCTACCCAGTGACCTGGCTGGGGCGCATAAACAGCTCGCCTTCCCGGGGACTGTGTTGGCAGGGGGTCGCTCAGGTGTTCCTCCCTGGGTGGAGCTCCTCCCCCACTCAAAAAACCGGTCATGGCGCCCTGCCAGCACTTCCATCCCGGGGACTGTGCAGTCAGTAGTGCTGCTCAGATGGCCTTCGCTGGGCAGAGCTTCTCCCCAACTCAGAAAACCGGTCAGGGTGCCCAATCAACTCACCCTGGGATCTTGCAGCAAGAGATCCCCAAATTGCTAATGTGTCGTGCCTCACCCGCGATGTGCCACTCCCCAGTGCTCTGCGCCTCCTCAGCGTTCTCACAGGAGCCGCCGACCACAGCCACCGCAGTGCCCGCTCTCTGTCCAAGGATGGCACCAGCTGTGGGGTCGGGGATCTGAGCGGGATCCAGGTCTGCTGCCCAGATTAGCTCAGTCTGCCCAAGGAGCGCGGTCTCTGAGACCGCCCTGCTCTGCCACCACCAAAAATTCCTGGCCGCAGCCACCTGCGAGCCCTTCAGGTCGGGAGATGGGGGTGTCCATCCAGCCCCAATTGCCCTCAGGGGTACGCAGACTCGGCTGAGCCACCGCGTGCTGCGCGATCTCCTAGGGCACCCAGCTCTTGGGGCCCGTCCACTCCTAGCCACGGCAAATCCAGCCGACCCCTTAATGCTCAGGCAGCGCAGAGCAACACGTTCAGCTGGAATTTCACAGATGCGGACTGGGCACCTGCGTGCAAGAGATCTGTCTCTGGGAGAATTTCCCTCTGCCGCTCACCTGGTCACCGTCTTCTCGGAAGAAAAAGTTGCATTTATCTTAATTTTTTATGAAAGAAAAGGCTGTGCATGTGTTTAGCTTTCTAAACATCAACAAAAAATTTTCCAAATGATTATATGATTTTTACATGCTTTGCAACTCTATAACAATTAGCAACTCTCTAACAATTCTTACTAAGGAAAGGTTTCTGCATACATTGCTTGGTCAATATTTCATGCCTTTGTCTTGTAAAATGAGGATAACAATATGCCATGCACTAGCCCCTGTTACTCTCCTGCAAGCTAGCTTTGAAATTTTATACCATTGTTTTTATTCCTTATTTTTCTTTGCTTTAAATTTTAAAAAATCTTCCTAATATTTGGCATAAATTTTTTTTAATTCTAAGTGTCCTGAGTAGTTGGACTGATGTCAAATCATGTTTAAAATCTACATCATTAGGTGGCTAATGTAGATATCCTTTATCTGGTTATTGGTTTTTGTATGTCTTCTCTTGTGAATTAAACACTCAAAACCTTCACCCATTTTTTCTTAAATTTTAGTTTCTTGCCCATTTTCTTTTCCAGAAAAAAATTGTCTCAATTTCTCAGTTTTAATAAAGTAATCTTGTGATTTAGACCAGCAAGCCATTCATGGAACATGTATTCAAAATTACTTATTTTGAATAAATATTTTCAAAATATGTATTTTGAAGTATTTCAAATGCATGCTGTGTTCAAATACTATAGGTAGATCATTTAAAAAGCAGATACATATTTTAATTTAATTTTGGGTGCTATATTGTAGTAAGCAAATGTGAAAATAGAGGCACATATGCAAACACAGCACAGCAGTGATAACACAGAGGAAATAGTGTAATCATGGATTTAATGGAAATGTGTTATGATCAATTCTCAACTTTAAAATTAAGATTTAGAGAAATTTACTGAATAACAGTAAGGATTTTACTTACTGAAAAAAAAAAAGGATCTCCAGGTAAAGGGCACAGTGAGTGTAAAGGCCCTGAGACGGGTGCGCAGATGCTATGATGACTACACGTCAGAGGGGCAGTAGAGTAAATAGGGACTCACGGAAGGAAAGAGCGAAGGGATGAACAAGGAACAACTGTGAATAAGCTAGCAGATCAAACCACTCTGGCTGCTTGGTGGAGCGCACTTGGATGGGTTCAAGTCCGAGGAGTGAATCTGCTCTCATTACCAGAGATGCCTGGGCAAGGTGGTGGTAAACCTCAGGTTCCTCATTCTGTTAGATGACAGAAGATATAGAGACCTATGATACCTAGATGTGAAATGTGAGATAGTGGACATGAGCATTTTTCAAAACCAATAGAATGTGCAACACTAGAAATCAATCCAAAAGTGAATTTTAACTTCAGGCAATTATGAGCGTCAATGTGCCCCTCTGAGGTTGAGTACTGAGGGTGAGAGACAGTGTGTGCATGTGGGGATTTTGCAGTCCATTTCTGTGAATTTAATAGTGCTTTAAAACTGTCCATACTTAAAAGCAGTTAAAAATAAGCCGGGCAGCATTTGTCTCGAGCAATTGTAAGCCGGAGATGTCACCGACGAAGGAGGGCTTCTGAGCTTCTTCTCCCATAACCCCTGCCACCATTCCAATCATCTAATTACCACGAGCAAGCTCAGCAGCAATAACAGTCCCAGCAAACCAAGATCATCCAGCCACAAACATGTCAGCAATTGTAACTATCGACATCAACAGCAGAGACCCCTGCAGGATCTTCACTAAGTAACCCCTCCGTGTGGCAAACCACGCGGTCCCCTAGACTTAGCGGGTAGGGCGCGCTCAATTTACAACCCGGTGCTACATAAGACATCCTAATGTGAGTGTTCGAGTAGAAACACAGACAGACACTCAACGTTCACCGACAGGTGCCTGAATAGAAGCGCTCTGCACGGACCTACCTCCCACCAAAAAAGAAAGAAAAACCTGGCAAAGGAGCGGTGTTTAACTCCCCGTGGATGGGAGCAAGCAAGGCACAACAGCAGAAAAAGGAGAAACGTAGACATGGGGCAGCAGCATAGTAAGAAAAATAAAACGCCCCATCACCTGCCACCCATCCTGGGGAACAAAGCCTCTTGTCTCTGTGGCTGCGTAAGTGAATGAAAGAGTCCCAGAGAGCTTTCTCAGTGCAGATTCCGAAGACATTAGCTTTGGAGGTGCTTTGCGGCTCTCGGGCGCTTACAGCCTAAAGGCATGAGGCTTGAACTCTAGTTTGTCTTTGGAAACAGAACAAACCTCATTTCTCAACGACCTCTCAGAACGTTGTGACCAGGATGCTGTGACCAGGAGCAAGGAAGGTAAAGGAATTATTTTTCGAATTTAGACTGCTCTTGTCAGGAACCTGTCCTTACTCCTGTCCCTGGGATCCCACGGATGTCCGCTACACTGCCTCAGGTCATCGCTACTTCAGACGGAGTTGGCTCAGTGGGGTAACTTTGACCCAGGCCCACTAAGAACAGGAAGCACACTGAAGGGGGTATGATTCGCAGTGAAGACAAGACCAGCGAGTGTCATCTTCAGAACGAGCGAGTAGGGCACCTGCCCTCTGAGAGAGAGGCGTAGTCGCTCGTGTGTCTTTGTGTCAGGATGGGAGGCACTTGTGTGTGCAGTTACTGCCGTCCCTACTCCAGAGGAGAGAAGGGAAACCAGGGCTCCACTGCACCCGCATCCATGGACGTGTGCTGAGTCCCACCAAAAGCACTGAAGCAGAGAGTCTGGAGGGAAATTTTGGCTGGCATTACCATATTCTACCCACCTTACAGGAGTAACCGCAAAATATAACAACATTGATGAGCATATAGGGTAAACAGAATCCTTAACACATTGCTGGTAGGAATGTAAATTAGTACAATCACTGTGGAAAATAGTGTAGACTTTCCTCAGAAAACTAAACATGAAACTACCATGTAACCCTGCTATTATACTCCTAGGAATATATACTAAAAAATGAGGTTAACGTTCAAAAGGGTTACCTGGGATCCAGGGATATAGCTAAGGAGCACAGAACCTGCCTGGCAAGCACAAGGTCCTGAGTTCCATTCCTGGTACCAAAAAAACCCAAATCAAACAAAACAGAACAAAAAAAAATGAGAGAGATACCTACATGGCCGTGTTTATCACACTTCCTCTGACACTACTGACGCTTACTGAAACTGAATCAGAGTAGGTACTCAGGAGCGGATGAATGGATAAAGTAAGCATGATGTATGTGCACAGTGGAACTGTATGTGACTGAAAGGATGAAATCCTACCATTTGCCCTCAAATTAACAGAGCTGGAGGATAACACATTAAACAAATAAGCCTGACACAGAAAGACAACTCTCACCTCTTCTCTTTTATATATAGAAACTAAACTTTAAGAGAAAGTCAACCTGAAAGTAAAAAAAGAAATTGCCAGGGAATTGAAGGAGTCCTGGAGGAAGGACCAGAAATTGGAGTAGCAGGGTGTTTGGAGATGACCCATGCATGATCCATGCACATAATAGAATAGCAAATCCCATTAGCTTGTAAAATTATGTGTCCAATAGTTTCTACTAAAACACAAAACTTCATGAATGAGATATAGGCTGGGAATAAAAAGAATTAAAAAGGTAAGCACGCAGGTTGTTTCTTCAATTCATGAAGGCATGATCCCTTAAGGGTAGAAACAGAAGTTCTAATGTTTCAAAGTGAGAAAGTTAAAGGAGATCTACTAGAATTATAGAGAAGATGCTTCCAGTAAGCACAGAGGAGAACTCACAATGGTGACACAACAGACCTTTAGGCTTTGCAATGTTAATGTCACAAACATCAGAGAGAAGGCATCTCATTGCGGAGGTTGTAACGAAAATCCTGATTCATCTGGGTTTTAGGAAGAATGGGGGGGATATACCTCAGTGGCATAAGCTCCTGCTTGGCAAACACAAGGTCCTGAGTTTGATTCCTGGTACAAAAAAAAAAAAAAGTTACGAAGAACGATACAGAGCCTTTTGGGTTTCTATAACCCAAAAAAGGTAAAATCCAATTATTTCAGTGTATTCTCCAACCATATCTACACACACACATTCACACATGCACACACTCATGGAAAACAATATCACCTATAGTCTATAATTAATGTTATCCTACTAAATAAATAAAAATATAAAATGCAATACTTTTAACTTCATAAGAAAGGGCTCTGAAAAAAGGGAGACCACCTGGCTTCCAGCGCACAGAATTTGGAGAAACATAGACAAACAGAAGGGCTAAGCAGAAACGGATGGCAGCATTTCGCCCTCAGGCTCCCGACACACTTTGTCTCACTATTCCAAGAGCTGTATCACGTATGCAGATTTGTTAGGTCACTGAGCCCCGTCCATGTTTGCAGTCACTGATACTGCATGATGGGATCTTTGTCTTTTCATGTGGTAAAATAAAATATTTTCAATCAAAAGCTTATTTCTTGATATTCCTCCAAATTAATTACTCAATTCTAAAAATTTTAAAACATTTTCAGTAATGCATAAAGAAAATAGATGCTTTAAACTGAATATTCACTTGTTTTAGTTTTACATTTCTATGTAAAATTATCATTTCCAATTATGCAATTTATAATGACAATTTAAGAGAGTTTGGAAATTATGTTACATAACTGTTGAATACTTAAAAAAACATTGTGCAATTACAAATGCAATTTGAGAATTTGTTTCTAAGCAATATGTTAAGTAATGTAATAATTATTCTAGGAAAATTAGCATTATATTTCATTAGCCTGCAAAGAAATTGAGAATTCATTAATGCATAGTTTAGACTCAATTTTCCTTGAGGATTCAATTTAAGAAAATTAGAGAATTTAGAAAATGAGAACTAGCAATAACATTCTTTAAATCTTTAAAACCACATGTATGCACCCAACAGATAAAACATTTACAATAGATCCTTTGCCATAGAGAAAAGGGAACTAATTCTTCATATCATTTATTCAATTTATCTATATATTTATTCACCAAAAGAAAATGCTCCTCATGAAAATAAATACTGGCTGAAAGACAAAAGATCATACGCATGATTCCAATGCCAAAATTCCAAATAAATAGCTAGGAATTTTCTGAGGTAGAGAGGAAAACCAGTACAGTAAAACAAAATAATGAATTTGGAATTATAATTATATATTAGTGTACCATCTGCTTATTGGTGGCAACCTTCTTGACCTACTTACAGAACTTATGTTTTATAATAATTAATTTAAAGAATATGTGTCATAGTGCTTTAAAAAGTCTAAAATACAATCAATATATATAGATCATACATAATATACATGATTGGTCTACATAAAGTACATAAGATTAGGTATACAACAAGAATACCTGGTATAAAACTGCAAGCAATAGTATTTACACACAAGTATTACTAAACATAAATTTTAATTTTTATTTACATTTTAAATTATAGTATAAATTGTAACTATAACTGTAATTATAGTATAACTTGTGTAAATTTGCCATTGTTACCAGGAATGCCATAGCTTGTTTTATTTGTCTTAAAAATTACAGGAAATTGAGCCTGAACAAAAACCCAGAGATCTCAAGTAGAGGAAGCTTTTTATATGGCAGCAAAGAAACAATGTTGTGAGATGCCTGCTTCTGAGTTAGAACTCAATTAATAAAGCTGACATATTTCAATATTTTAGGCATATTTTTCACCTGATTATAAGAGGCTTAGAAAGGTATGGCACTGCAATACTATCAAATAGAAAGAAAAAACAACCCTATTCCCAAAACGTTGCACAAATTTGTTGCCTTGGGTTGGTAAGGTGACAGAGGATTTTTAGCTATGGGGGAAGCAGCACATAAAAAAGCAGCAGATAGCTTGAAGACCAGCAGTTACTCCTGTTTAAACCCATCACCATTTATATTACACGCCCTCTAACACTTCCGTGTATTTTTCTTTTCCTAGACAGAATTAAATCCCCTCCACATTCTCAGAAAACTTTTAAATTTCGTTTGCCTGCGGATCAGTCTGTATTTGATTTCATGAGAACATCACAAATCAGCTCCCAAATATATGAAATTATTCATCTAACAGTGTGTAACCACAGTTATTTTTCTTTGAGATCCAATTTTTATTTTACTCTTAGAAATGAAAGGCACGGCACTTTATATTAAGAATCTATTTCTCATTTGTTATTACCAGGAGGTAGAATCATGCAGATGAGGAAGGAGATCAGGCGGTAGGGAAGGAAGGGGGACCAGGTTAGACTGGAAGGATGGAGACGTGTTGTATAAAGGCGCCAATTTCCAGAAGAAACAGCAATGGCCTGTATTATAACCATGCGCTATTTAATTAAGTGAATGATAACAATAACAAATGTAAAAGACAGGCTATTTTTGGTATTATTTTACCTATGTCCTATTTTAATAGGAAAAGCTCTCAGATGGCGGATATTCTGTGTCTGAACAGTTTGCTGCCTGAGGCAAGAGCAAGCAGTGAAAAGGCTGCAAAAAGGGAAGCTTCAAAACAAGCGATTTTTTCTCACAGATTTCTTAAGAGACACTCGCTTTCACCTGAGTGGGGAGAAGACGAAGTTGCATGCATAGGTATGGACCTCAAATTACATGATTTATGAATATTTTTCATTGAACAATTCCGAATTCACTAGAAAAAAATCCATTCTTTGGTTATTCATTAATTTAAGTATTTAAAAGAGAAGTTCGCAAACTCTCCTACCCATGGAAATAACCCAGAGGTCGTTTATAAATGCTGAGTCACTACTTCTGTCCCCAGTGTCAGCAAATCAAACGTGTGGGCCCAGTGAGTGTGACATGCTCCGTCTTGTGAACCCACAATGAAAGCACGACTGTGTTTAATGACGAACACGGGCAAAGCACCTACTTTTCGCGCTTTCTGAGAACATGCACTGGAACATTTCTTCTACACAAGCACTATGAGTAGCAAACACGCTTTTATTAAGTGTAATATCACGGTGAAGCCTCACAACATCATTTGATAAAGACATCATTTATCTTTATTGGCACTTGCACATTGAGGAAAGCAAAACACAATTGAAGTGGTAAACATCAATGTTCATCTAAAAATATTAAATAAATGTGTCATATGTGCCTGGTAGGTTTTGTATGTTTGGAAAACTAAAGTAAGAAAAATAAAGTCCTATTTTTATATAATTAAAAGGTATAACCTACAGAGACAATAAACTTGAAATATAAATGCAAGAATGAATCTGATGATCAGATAAGGCTTCAGGGGAAGCCATCCTTTGATTATGAGGGAAATAGCAGGAAGAAGCCCAGCCATAATAAAGGACCAACCAATCATTTCAAGTAAAGGAAACAGCCAGTGTAAAAGCCTTAAAGCATTTATGTTAAGAGGTACAGTTGTAACTCTTTGAACTAGATGTTTTTAATAGCTGAGTGCTTTTGTTCTTTGCTCAAACAGCCATGTACAGCTCGAGGGGTGGGTATGTCTTGAGTTTAAAACAGTACAACATGCTCATACTAATCGTCATGTAAGAGAAAGACACTGTACTTTCTTTTTGCAGCTGAAGACAGTGTATTTTCATAAGGTGAGAATGAGTCTCTTTTTTAGTGCTAAGCCATAACCAGATCAAAGGTGTGTGTACTCATTTCTTTGTGTAATACTTTGAGTCAGAGAAGCAATAGATGAAGAGAACGATGCCCTGAACAGCGGAGGGGCTGAGCTGCTTCAGAATCTAAAAAGTTCTGGAAAAACAACTTTGTCTGATAGACATTAGGGGGAAAAATTAGCAACTAGAATTTTGAACTCTAGTTCAGACAAGTGCTTGTCACAGCTTCTTGTAGAAATCAAAACTTTCATCCACAGCTTCTGAGATTTTGGAAGTGTTTATATATAGAATATTTTTAAAAGAAAAGATTAGATGTCTTATTCTAACTTGAGTTAAAATGTTGATGGATGCTCAGTTGTGTGATAAAGAGTGGTTAATCTGCAGTCTTTCAAGAATAGACACTCGCTAATAATTACATACTATTTTACAGTATATGTTCTTTCTGAAGTTTCTTTTAATCCTATCTTTTATTTAGGATCAAAGTCATCTTATGTGGTTGAAGTCATTTATGAAGGAAGTTATATCAGTTGCTACATTAGACAATTGAAAAGAAAACACAAATAAACCCTTTGCAGATGGTTAGGGTTCCCACTTAAAGACTTAAGCAAATATAAACTGCTCTGCAGCACTAATAGGTGGTTTCTTCACAAGTGGTGTACTTTTAATTAATTTGCAATTATTGCCTGAAGGCATATAATTTAATCTTCTCACTGAAAATGTAAAACTAGGACCATTAGCTTTTTCAAAGTGGAAATCTGTTTCTTGAGAAATCTGTTTCTTGAGAGATGACTACTCTGTTTAGGACTCTGTTTAGGAATAAAGAAGTAGTCACGGCATGAAAGCCAAAAGCTGCGAAGCATTTCCATTTCTACAGCACACATTGTTACTTCAAGATGCCCAACATCTAACTGATGTCATTGTAACCTTTACTTGCAGGCTCAAATCTGAATCTAATTACTAGCTAGGGATGAGATACATCATAGCATTTCAAGGCTTGGCCTAAGACTTGCCCCACTGCCCAGAAGGAATGGTTTCATTTTTTTCCTGTTTCTTCACAAAAGGATCTTTGACTCGTGTTTTTATTGATTTCGTTGCAAGTTTTCTCTATCTAGTTAGTTGCTTCTTTTCAGGCATGTTCTGAACTCGGTTGAGGTGAGCAAGGAAACCCCCCTTTATATTTTTGCCACAGCTGCTGGTCATTTGCTGTCATGCAAATTTCTCTGCCTATCAGCCAGCACGTTGAGCTTTTGCAAGTTTCAGATTACCCGAAAAAGAAACAAGGTTCCCCTTCTAGGCTATTTTTTCTTATGTATCCAGAAAGGGCTTATTAAATCTGACTGAATATAATAATCATTAGGTTGATTGATAAAAGTAATTTCTGAGGTACACAATTCAAGCCTATTAAATTGAAAACCAGTTCAATCTCACAGACATTAATAGTTTTGGATAATCTTCCCTCCTGGTGATGATATTGCAAAGATCAGAAAATGTGTATAAATATATTAGAATCTTTACAGAAGAATAAGAATTCTATTTCTGGACCTTCCCAGATATATACAATGAGAATCTTGGGAGGAGTAAGCACCACCCTGACTGACGCATCTCGGTTTGCTGGGTTACTGTAATGTGTGAGCACTGTGAAGAATCTGTGTTATAATCTACTTGGTGCCATTCACTGTTCCAAGATCACATCACTCATCCAGTGTAGAAACTTTTAAGTATTCTACATAATGACTGTATCAGCCAGGGTTCTCTAGAGTGAGAGAATCAGTACAATATATATAATGATAGGGTTCCAGGATCAGAGGCGCAGATACGGGACGGTCTCCATACTGACTATATTAGCCAGGGTTCTCTAGAGGGAGAGAATCAGTACAATATATATATGATAGGGTTCTCTAGAGTGAGAGAATCAGTACAATATATATGATGATAGGGTTCCAGGATCGGAGGCTCAGGTATGGGACGGTCTCCACTGGCTGACTGCACACAGGAAAGCAGAGGATCCAGTTGCTGCTCAGTCTCGGAATCTGGAAGATTCAGAATAATGCAGATGAAGGGGGCATCCCCAGGGTGCGGCAGAAGACCTGGAAGCTCCCTGATGAGTTCTTCATGTGAGTCCACACTGAGCAGCTGATGATACTAGGGTCTCATATTTTCAGGCGATGGCAACAGCGAAGAGAATTTTTTAACCACATTTGTGGATTTCCCTCTTACTGAATGCAAGTTTCTCTATCTACCTATCAATGTGTTGAACTTTTGTCCTATTTTTTTATTATCTGACACAGAAACAAAGTTCTACTCAAGCAGAATGAAGCTTTGGTAAATGCAGACTAACGTCCTCCTTCTTCCAGTTTGTATCCCACTTAAGGTGCAAGACTACTAAAATGTTATAAATGCAACCCCTCTTAACCCCTCTGTTTGCTGATTTACATGCCCATCGCCTCCAGATACAGCCCCAGAGACACACCCAGAGGTGTGCTCTACTGTGTGGTGCAGCATCTCTCAATCCAGCGAAGGGGACAATGAAGATGAACCCTCCCGATGTCTGCCTTCCTATCCATTCTGCTTCAAGTCTGCTGTGTGTATATTTCAGCCATCCACTCAGTGCACCTTTGTAGTGCTGAAAGGTACCAGGTACAGCACTAGGCTTCACTGTCCACCCAGCTTTGATGGAATCGTATGAAGTCTGGCATGTGAGTGCGCTGGCAAGAGCAAAAGTTCATCTGCACGAATTTCCAATGGGCTTTATAAACACCAGATTCCTGAAACCTTACATCAGAGGCTAGATGTCATGTGTGAAGAGAAAATCATGGTTTAATAACTTAAACAAAAGAAAAATTTGGCCAGTAGTGTCAATCATATTAAGACTAAATTTGGATAAGTACCTTTTTTGAGAAAAATATAAACAGTGGCTGTGTGTGTGTGTGTGTGTGTGTGTGTGTGTGTGTGTGACAGAGAGACAGACAGACAGAGAGAGACAGAGACAGAGGGACAGAGAGAGACAGAAAGGAAAAGGAGGGAGAGAGGGAGAGAGAGAACAAATTGTTCTTTGATAACAGTGCACTCATAACTGGTACTTTTCAGGAAATGATTGACCCAAGGGAAATTTCTTATGTTTAATATGCATAAGCCTTCCACACCACTGGTTCTTTCATTGTGCAGAGGGTATTAGCAAAGCCTAGAAACATTTTGACTTACTACAACTTGGGAGAAATGCCACTAGGATCTTGTAGGCAGAGAGCCAAGGGGTGCTGCTAAATGTCCTACAGTGCAAACAATAGGTGTGAACAAGAAAAAACAAATTTGTGAAGAGTAGAAAGTCCAAGGTACAGTTGTCAGAAGAGTCACTGCATGGAAAAGATTGGCCTGCTTTTCACAGATGGTGACTTTGTCTTCCGCTTTCGTATGGTAGAAGACACAAAGCTGCTGACGTCAGAGTTTCTTATAAGGCTACTAATTCCATTCATGACTTAATAATCTCTCAAAAAACCCATATCTTAGGATAGAATTTTGGTATATGGATTTGGAACATTTATACAATATAAAAAAGTGCAATAATTGATACATATATTATTCTCCAATTATATAAATTAAAATAATTTAATAATAGAGTATTTCCCAGCATATTATTGGTATATATAGAAATTTTAACTTAATACTTGGCGTTCTATTTAATCACATTCTGTTTGGGAATCACGCCCTATCATAAAGTATTTCCTCCACAAGCAAGCGTGAGATGTATTTTGTCAGCATTTTCAATATTTCCGCAAGCTTTTTTCATAAGTTATTGCTATTCAGTCTAGTTAGGATATATTCTGTATTTGCAGCTGAATTTGGTTGATACTGGGTGGAAGTATCACATGTTTTTATGCCTACATGACAGTCATTTTTCCATAATACCCACAAGTGGCAGAACCAGAATTATAAGCCAAACAATAGGCCCCGCTATCACAGCTAGAAGAGCGGTTCTGCCACATACTCAGCTTCTGGGGAGGAAAGCGAGACGCAGTGAAGATCACTAGCGGAGGCCAAGTACCTCCCCCGCGCAGGGATTCTGGGTAGTGTTGAAGTCAGGGGTATCTAACTTTAAAACTTGGCTCTTTACAACATCATACCTTCCTGTTAACCATTTGGGGAAATGCACTAGGTTACTTTAAATTTAATACCTATTATCATGGGAATATCCTCACCGGCATATTGCATTTAAGACATCACATTTAAACTACATGGGAGATCTTGAGTCCAGTTCCAGCCCTATGCTGAGGAAAAGGGTGCTGAGAAGTTTTAGAACGGCTCTCAGGATGGATGCTGTAGCTTGAAGTACAAACTTCTCACTCCGTCTTGCGTATTTATACAGGAAACTATAAATATCAGATTTCTGGATTCTTCTAAGGATATTATTGGATATACGCAAAAAAAAAACTCACTTGTTTTAAAACTAATAAGCATACAGCATCTAAAGAATAAAAAGCTTCCCAATTTTCAGATTTTTTATATTTTATCTCCAAAATGATATTTTTTATAATCTTAAATTTAATTTCTATTCCATGTGTTCAATATTATTTCTGTAGCACATGCTTGCAATGTGCTACTCATAACAAATCCATCTTCATCTGTGCCATTTAAAACATGGTGCAGTTGTCAAATGATTTTACTTATGTGTACAATGACTAAAATATTTCTCTCAAATTCAGGTGCAAAGAAAACATAACAAGAACTGTTAAATTGTACAAATATCTAACTGATTGAAAGTTTTTGGATTTTGAAGTAAAATGAATCCTCATTTTTAGGAATTTCATATATCCAAAATGCCTATTTCCTGAAATTTATTTTAATCTTCAAGTCCATGCTTATGTCACATTTATGACAAAGGTGGAAAGGTAAAAAAGAAAATTATTCACCTAATTATTCACCTAGTGAAAATTATTCACTCTCAGTTAAAATTGAATAAGATATAATTTGACCTTTTATATCAGTTTTCATACCACAGTGTCTTGTGGTATACTACCACTATGCTTCTTTTTCTATTTATTCTCCTATTCTTTCTTTGCTGCTAATGTTTTTTGTTAAGAATGAAGTTCTCTAGTATTCCTAAAGTGCAAGAAAGCTGTAGTGTGTTTTACTGGGAAAGCTTAACTCAGGTATGCATAAGGTGCTGTTAGCAATGAGTTCAATAATGAATCAATAATATATATTTAAAAATGTATCATCAGGGGAACCACATAAAACAATGTTGTGCTTTGATCACTGAAGAAAATGTGTGAGTTGAGGCTCACAATAATATAAGGCTATCTTTTCAGAGGAATGGTTCAGTATCAACAAAGGCAGGATTCTTGATAACCTTTAAAAATATAGTACTGTAAATAATGAGAATCAACTATATTATAAATTACTTGTGTCACTTAAAACAGAAATTCTGCAGCTTAAATTTAAGGCCTCAACGATCAGTATTTTCTGTATAAAGCTAATATTTATCCACTTGTCACTCCATTGAAGAAATTTTCAAACATTCATTTGTTTTTTTAAATAAGAAATATCATGGTTCAAAATCTGGGTAAACATAACTGTCCAACTCTCAATTTACAAAATTAAATATTTGCATAGTAAAGTTTTCTTTGCCTTCCTATAGATGTGACATAAAATTGAAAAGACACCACATAAAAATTTGCTAAATTCTAATACATGCTGATATACAAGAAGTCTCAAAAAACAAAGAAATGAGTCATTAACCTGCTTGATTCTATAAAAAATCTATTTATTTGTTATAAAGTGTTTTTGGCATAGCACCTAGCTATGTCGTTCAGGTTGGGTTTGAAGTCACTGTGTAGCCCTGGTTGCCCTAGAACTTAGTGCTTCTCCTGAGGCCTCCAAGAGCTGGGATGACAGGTGTGTCCTGCTGCTTGCAGCTAATGTTATACATTTATTTTAACTTTTAGAAATGTATTAAATACTTTATGTGAAACAAAATCAATATTTACCATTCTAGTTGTTTGAGGTACATAAGTGATTTTATTCATCAGAGTTCTCTACAGAAACAGAGCCAATAAATTGCTATTATAAGCTACACACACACACACACACACACACACACACACACACACACACACAGAGAAAGGTAGTTGTTATAAGGAATTTACCAATGGTACTCTTCACAGAATTAGAAAAAGAATATGAGATTTTATGGAACTCCAAGAAATCTGACATGCTAAAGCCATCTTCAACAAAAGTAGTAAAGCAGGAGATATAGCACTACCTGTCTTAAAAATACACTACAAAGCTACAATCATCAAAATAACATAGTATTGGCATAAAATAGACATTTGTAAATGAAAGATGCCTAAAGTAGAAAAAGTTTCCACAAAACCAGTCAACCTAAATATCAGATCAATAGCAAAGAAAACAATAGAGTGCAGAGACAACTAGATAATAGGAGAAAATGCATGCAAACCACGTATCTGACAAAAGTTTAATTCCAAGACCACCTTCTCTTCCAATAGATTCAGTGTTTCTGTTTTAATATTGAGGTCTGTGATCCATTTTGACTTGAGTATGGTGCATGGTGATAGACTTGGGTCTATTTTCAGTCTTCGGCAAGAGGCAAGCCAATTTTTCCAGCACCATTTATTGAAGAGGCTATCTTTCTTCCAGTGAGCTTGTTTTTACCCCTTTGTCAAATATTAGGTGGTTAAGTGCTTTTGTGGTTGTGGCTGTATCTTCCACTCTGTTCCATTGATCCTCAGGTCTGTTTTTGAGCCAGTACCAGGTTGATTTTACCACAGTAGCTTTGTAGTATAATTTCAGGTCAGGGATTGTGATTCCACCTGACTTGTCCTTGTTGCCCAGGATTGCTTTTGCTATTCTGGGTCTGTTCTGGTTCCAGATGAATTTGAGGAATGTTTTCTCTAGATCTGTGAGAAATGCTGATGGTAGTTTAATGGGAATTGCATTGAATCTGTACAACAATTTTGGTAGTATGGCCATTTTTACAATGTTAGTTCTTCCTAACCATGAGCAGGGAATGTTTTTCCGTTTATTGAAATCCTCTTCGATCTCTTTTTTCAGAGTACTGTAGCTTTCATTGAATAGAACTTTTACCTCTTTTGTTAGATTGATTCCTAAATATTTCTCAGATAAAAAAATACAGATGGCAAATAAATATATGAGAAAATGTTCTATATCTTTAGTCATTCGAGAAATGCAAATAAAAACAACATTGAGATTTCATCTCACCCCAGTAAAATTGGCCAGCATCAAGAAATCGTCCAATAACAAATGCTGGCGAGGCTGTGGAGAAATAGGAACTCTGCACTGATGGCGGGAATGCAGACTGGTGAAACCACTGTGGAGATCAGTTTGGAGATTCCTCAGCAAACTAGGTCTAGAGGTCCCACTCAACCCAGCTATCCCCCTTCTGGGTATTTTCCCAGAAGATCTGAAAACAGCATATCACTGTGATATATGTGCACCCATGCTTATAGCAGCACAATTTGTAATAGCTAAATCAAGGAAACAAAGCAAATATCCATCCACAGAGGACTAGATTAAAAAGCTGTGGCATTTTTACACAATGGAATATTATTCAGCTGTAGAGAAAGACAATCTAGGGGTGTTTATAGGCAAATGTTCACAATTAGAGACCATACTCATAAGTGAGGTAAACCAGATGTGCATGTGCAAACAGTGTATAGTATCATTAGTGTAGGAACCCGGAGGTGAGAATATAGATTGGGAGGGATGAAGGGAGACGGCTCAAGGGTAGAGAGCAATCGGGATGAAGGGAAGGAGAGGAGGAAGAGGAGGATAACTGAGTAGGTATGTACGTATGTGTGGGATGGATGACATGGTTGCACTGTTGTCTCATGTCATATTGATGTGGGAAACAATCGGTGATTAATTGTTTGATCAACCTTGTATGTCTGTTTGTGTTGTCCTGAGTATATACTTTGAAGCTACCAACGTGTAATACAACAACCATTGTTGATCCCCTGCCCCCTGTAGTTCAGTTTTTGTACTGTTCTTGTGCTACTGTGTGTATGTTTGTTAGTGTTTTTGTTCTTTTACTTTTAAAATAAAAAAAAAATAAAAAAAATTCCAAGTCTATGTAAGTATAAAACAGGAAAGAAATAAAAAATAAGCACAAATCTAAATAGGCATTTCTGAAAAACAGATAAGCAATGGCTAACAAGAATACAAAAATGCTAAACATCCGTAAACATCAAGAAAATGTGGATCAAATCCACAAGGAGTTATTGCCCCAGCCCAGCAAGCATGGCTATTAACAAAAAGACAAGATAAAGACTGCTGACACAAATGTGGAATCTGAGATACCCTTAGGAATGTAACTTACTACTGTCATTGAGGTAAGCACTTCCAAAGTTCTTTCAATATGCAAATTAGAACTACCATTTGGCTTAGAAATCCCACTCTCTGGTACATACATATCTAATAGATGTGAAATTGATGCATCAAAGAGGAATCAGTGATCCTATGCTCAATGCAATACCATAATGGCCAAAAATACAAACAACCTAAGTGTGTGACAACCAGTGAATGCATAAAGAAAATGTGTTACTTATACAAAAAGCAATACTAGTCAGCCATAAAGAATAGTGAAGTCCTATCATACGGAACAAGGAAAATAATGTTGAATGAAAGAAACCAGCCAAAGAAAGTCAAGTTCCACATGATCTCACTCATGGCTGGAGTCTGAAGAAGAGAGTGGAATGATCATCATAAGAGCCTTGGGATAGGAGGGGGAACCGGGAGATGGGGAAGGATTGATGATTACTATTAAATTGTGGTTAAACAAGAGTAGCAGTTCTGCTATGCTACCACCAAAGGAATGTTACAGATAGCAATAATGTATTATTGTATATTTTTTAAAGTACAAGAAAGGATTATACAAGTTTTTACCATAAAGGAGCAATAAATGTTGGAGAAGATGAATATCTTTAATCTAATTTAAATGCTACATAATATATACATGCATTAGAACATTACATGGTACCCCATTAATATGTACTACCTTTAAGGTTGTATGGATCAGTTAAAGTAAATTTTAAAAGGAATTAAATTTACATATTTCCCACAACTTAATTATGAAGCATTCTGGGTGCTAACTCTTTATGGAAGAGGAGATAGTCACAGTGGATTTAAGTAATCAGCCTAGGATGGTGAAGCTGGTTTTACAGGAAACCATACAGCTAAGACAACACCAAGGCATGAGGTGATGCTGCTTTCCGTGGCGCTGAAGAAACTTCTTACAAACACCTAGTCACTTTGACTTTATGCCCATACCCTGGGGTAGTCATTATAATGGCTATGTTTTATATAGAAAACTGCATTTCAAAATATCTATCCAGGTTTAGAAAACTGGAAATGTAAGTGATCCAAAACTGTTTACATTTTTTGACGTTTTAATTATTTCCAATTTAAAAATAAAAGCATTGGAACATGTTTTGGTTGAGTCATTAACATACAGCTTACTTAAATGGTATATGCAATAGACTTAAGAGTAATTATATGGAATTAGAACTTCTAAAATGTTTTACTTCTGCCTGCTTCTAAGTTACTGAGTAAATACATCATCAGGGCACTCTTGCACTAATTATATAACAGGGTGATTCATCACCATGAATACATTATCACAATAATAATTTATTACTCAATAAAGTGAGAACAGCTGGCAAAAACAAACATCGAATTAGAAAATGTATAAATTTAATGTTTTATTATTTAATTTAGTCAATTCAGTACAAATGATAAAAACATATTTGTGTACATCGAGAGAATATATGAATTTCCCAAATTAACTTTTCTACTATCATTTCCATAAAGAAATACAAAACAAAATGACATTTATTTACAAATCTTTTTTTTTGTTGTTACCTTTACACAAATTAGGAGAAAAACCCTGTGCCATGTCTTTTTTAATATATTTAGTATAAAGTATTTAATTTTTTTGGTATCCTGAAAGGTTCTATTTCTATTATATAACTAGAAGATGATAACAAAAGAGATTTAAATGGTCTTATATTCATTGATATTTTTATTACATGGGTATATATTTCAACTTGTATCTAAGGTTGTGTCCTATAGGGTTTATTTCTCTAATGTATTTGTTAAGACTGTAAGTATCCCTTATGATTGCAAAAGTGGACAACAGATGTGCTCCAATGACATATGTATTTGTGTAAAAGCAGAGTCATCTTTTGAATTTCCTGATCTCCAAATATGTAATAAGAAGATCTGAAGTCCTAGAAAAAATTTCTTCTCCAGCACTCTGGCTGTATTTTGCTCTTACAGCAAAATATGCTGAAGCAGACTTCTTATTTGAGGCAGTGGTAAAATCCCGATTCACTTTCTCTGTTGGCCCCGCGAGGAGCACAACCGCACTTGTATTTTATCTTATTTATGGTTGTAGTCTCTTCTGCTGCACAGACTTAGAAACTCTGGACTCTTCCTTCTCTTTGCGCCATCACCTTCTTAACTGAAAACAAAACTTACACTAGAAATGTACGAGAAAGGTGTCTTATTTGCAGTCTGGCTCTCAGGAGACTGAGGATTGAGGTGAATTTGCCTGGGCTACCTAAGCCAATTGAAGGCCAGTTTGCGTTGCAGAGTGAGACCCTGCCTCAAAAAATAGAAACAGAAACAAAAACAAAAGCTAAACAAAAAACAACAAAACAATCTTATCTCTATCACCATGCTTGCTGCGCCTTGCTGGGTAGCACCACCTGCCGAATCACAAGGCTGGAGCTGAGGTGAACCTTGGGTCTCTTCAGTCTTCTTTCTGTCAACTTCATGGGTTCCATGGAGTTCACAGAGCAAACAGAACTGTTATAAATGTCTTTTCATGGGAAAATGTTAAAAGAATCTAAGGGATAGCTTAGAAATGGAATGTGGTATATTAGAAATAAAATTGGCTTTAATTCAAAACAGAAAATGGCTTGAATGTAAAATTTATAATGAACAGATAAGCAACTTTCCTAGGATCCCTGCAAAGTGTAATCAACTAATATTCTCCTACTTATTCTTCTCTGGAATAACCCACTTAAATTCACCAAACACACTTCTAGACTTGGGGCCATACGAGGATTGGGTTTCATACACCCCTATCTACCGGGGGTATAGTGGACTAAGGGCTGCAACTTTTCCACTCGGAGATGCATCACTGTCAGTGACGCGCACATCAGACCCATTCCTAGAAAACTCGAACTTCTGTGATGTTGAGTCCCAGAACCTCAGAAGACCAATCTGAGCATTGCTTGGGCATGAGGCAGGTCCCTCCTTCCTTTGGTATCAGTTTGCTTACTGTCTGATAACTACGTCGACTTTTGTCCAGGTCATCTTCCCATTTCCTCTCATGCATGGCCTTAGTCTGTTTAAACCACCATAACACAAACATTATAAACGATATGGCTCACGCATGACAAACCTTTATTTCATCATTTCTACAGGCTGAACAGTTCAAGATCGCAGGACCAGAAAACCTGGTGTTTGGAAAGGAGCCGTTCCTCATACAGCAGAATTATTCTATATATTCACCAGCTTTCCAGTCCTTGAGACATAATACTCACCCACCACAACTTAAAGAAGGAAATGTTTAATTTTCTCCAGGTTTCAGTCCATAACTGGCTGGCTCTGAGGAAGAGATATCATGGCAGAGCTACTTCGTTTCTGGGGCCTGGGAAGCTCAGTGGGGGAAGAGAACTGGACAGGAGCTGTGAGGGGCACACAGGCACCCGAGGCCGCAGCGACAAACCCCGGAGGTGCGCTTTGAATCTGCTAGGCACTTCGTTTCTCAGTCCTATGGAGCTGATGTATCACATTAAGGGTCACGTGCCGCAATACCTCACAGAGGAATGGGCAAACGAGATACTTCGGGCTCCTCTCTGTAAGCAGGAATCCTACTCATGAGGTGACACCCTCACATAGTGATGTCCTACAGATTATGCTTTCTAGGAACCTTATGTTGGGAATTAAATTTCAACGTGTGAGTCCAGAGGAACATAAGCATGAAGACCAGGACACATGATCCTTAATGCAGTAAGCACACGTTTAATCTCACCTAGGTCCCTGCCTCTCACAGGGCCCAGAATGTCACAAACTATAATTTGCAACAACCTAAAGAACTTCCCAGTTCATCTTTGGAAAAATGAGTAGAAGCAGGATCACAGCCATTTTAATTATCATAATGATTAATAAAGATGATGTAACTTAATTCCAGATGTATAATAAAGTTTCAGGTATACTGTTATAAATAATCCTATTATCAAACATAATAAAAGCCTCATTTTACATAAAAATTAGCAGAACTTACTGATGTTAAATAAATAGATGAAGAAAATGCGTACAGATTATTGATGGTAAAGGACTCTAAACCACGCTGCCTGGTGGAAAGATGCTCTCTCCTGCATGGCATCTACAACTGCTGTTACATGCTGTAGTAATCCAGGGCAAACCTGCTCTCCAGCTTCATCCCTGTCTCTGCAAACGCATCCCTCTGCTGTTCTGCTCGTGTTCCTAGTATGGCCGCATACTTCAGAAATTGCAAAAGGCTCAGTATCATTTCATTCAACTTGTATTAGCTATATATATGACTAATATATAAGCTGTTGATGACATGCAAACTGATTTTCTAAAACTTACAGATTTTCACCTTTTTTACTTTTAAAAGGACATCTCAAATATTTATAACAATTTCTTGTTATGCTATAGCATGTCACAAAATATTTCTCAATTGTTGTAGTAAAAAGAAGTTTATTATAGGAGCTGAACTAAAGTCCTGGAGTATACTTTTAACACAAATTTAACTTGTATGAGTAAAAGTGTCATTTTTTGGTGAATGTGAGTCTTCTAGGTCTCTGAGTCTCATTTTGTTTGTTACTCTGAAAGTTCTTACTTGCTAAATTGCATCCACCCAGTATGAGTGAATCAGAGTACAAATGTATTCAAAGCTGTCAGGTTTAGCAAAAGAAAACCTTGGGCTTGAAATTGTTATTTAAATGAGAGTTTGAATCTAGTTTTTATAATGCCAGAAATGTGCCGTTAAGTACCAGGTTTATGCTATAAAAAGAAAGGTTAATGTTTTTTTTTTTCAGTTTAAAGATGGTAAAACATGCCTTGTTAAACACAATGTCTATTTAAGCTGCAATTCGAAGCTTACAAACAATTGTCAGTGAAGGGACTTGAGATCATCATATTGCACTTATTTTATCATTTCTGTCCATCTTACTGAATATCAGTTGTGTACAGTACTCTATTGTACTTGGCTTGAAGAGGATTCGATCTAAGTATGGAATTTAAGATATGCACAAATAATTATAAACAAATTTAAAATCATAAACATAGAAAAAGATTCTGGTAAAAATGGAAGCTTCAGTTGACACAAATATAAAAATTGTCACTTAAAAATTAATGAAGGCCTGACATGGTAGTGCATGCTCACAATACCAGCACTCGGCGGAGGGTGAGACAGGAGGATCATCATGAGGCAGAAGCCTGCCTCAGCTACATCGTGAGTTCAAGGCCAGCCTTAACTACATGGTGAGACCCTCTTTCAAAACAAGTTAATGAAATTCCTACATTTAAAAATTCAAAATTAAATGAGTTTAATTTATCAAATGGAAGAAATTTAAACAGGCTTTACCATCAATCAGACATAAAGAAAGGTTCTTCGTTGTTGTTGTTTACGTGCTAAGTTTAACCTTTGTACCATGGCACAATCATTCACTTCCGCGTTTGTTTAGGTGGTGATAGGATTCCAGTAAGAATATTGGCAGGTGATGAGGTTAAGAATTACTTGAACAGTTATATGGACATCACTAGGAATCAAGATAGCAATAATAAAATTATTTCAAAGTGTATTTGCTGAATAAATTATTGGCAAGAATCCTCTGGTTTTAAGCAAAGGTGATACTTCTATAAAAAGTTTAAAATGCCATACTACAGACATGTACAGTATAACAAAACATGAACAAATGCTATTTTCTACCAAATTTACTTACTTATTTAATTTCTTAAGTAAAAGGAAGTAGGATACAACACATGATGAACTTTCTGAGACAGCAGCATTTATATCTAAAAGCTACACACTAACTGGAAAATGCAATTGGCACTGTCATATTTAATGGTCAGCGCCTCTGGATCTCTCCCTCTTTCCATCCTGCCCTCTCTCCCTTGCTCTGTCCCTCTGACATATGCCACTTTCCGTTTCGTGTCTAGGCTATATCTTCCATTTGAATTAGACCCTAACCTTTTGTTCGTCTCCATCACCAGACTGACCTACCTAGGTGCTTATGGAGTTGAGTAAACTGCGGCATGACATCTAATCTGATAGTAATTGAGTTGTACAGTACTCTAGTAGGAGTACTGTGGTAAAATATGTGGAAATCTGAAGGCCAACTTCCTTTCATTCTTTGAATCCTCTCCACTTAGCAATGCACTGCACCTCTGCTGTCATCAACAGAGCTGTAAGAGTTTCCTCCCCTGGGAGACGTGGGATGGCTGGAGGCTGGTGCTTAGTGATGCAATGTTATGAAGAAGAAACTTGAGAGCAAACTTTTGTGGACGGGCACAGCCATGCCCATTTATACCCTCTGAGTCTGGGCCACAGCTGGCAGACAGCTAAACGCAGTTTGATAAGTGGTCCCAGACAACGTGTGAAAGGATGAAGAACAATTTAGAACTGTTAGCTAACACCACCAAATGTGAGGGTGGTGGGCTACTCTACAGCAGCTAAACCAGGACAAAAGTCAGAGAGACAAAGACACTAGCTAGAATAAGGGAAGAGATAGTGTCCAAACCCAGAGGCACAATCAAGTCAGGTCAAAAGTGAGGAGCAAAAAGAACCTTGAGGCTGAATCACACAGTGAGGTTCTATGTCTCGTTCAGAGATATATGTTGGTAAGTGGCAAGATTTCTATTCTTTCCATGGCACCTCTGAGCATTCTTAGACCTTAGAGTCTGTGCTAGGAGTTATACACATATTACATCCCTAGCCAGAACAAATGAGATTCATAGGTCTCAGGATCCCATCTGCTAACATGTCTATGTGACCCATTCAAGATGTAGGGCAGGATACAACACAAATCCTATGGTAGGACTTAGCACAAAGGGCAAAGTTTGCTAGGTTGAAGCCCAGAGTGCCCTCAAGATTTGTAGTCATGAATAACTCAGAAAAAAATACACATTTCAGAAACCCTGAATCATCTTAATTTCACATAACTTCTTGGTAAATGTTCAATTAATTTGCAAGGCAAAATGAAATGAAAAGAGAATACTAGTGCAAGTTTGGGGGGAGAAAATGGACCAAGAATCAAAGTGTCCAAGCAAAGTCCAGAAACACAGTAGATTGTAGTTTCAATTCATGCCTCTGAGTGCATTGTAAGCTCCTTCAGGTTAAGAAATTAGCTACTGTTATTACTGTACATATTCAGAGACTTTTCAATAAAGTTTTTCCTTAAATTATGTTTTTGATAAAACATTTCAAATCAATAGTATCATATCTCTATAAATATGAAAATTAAGCTCAAAGAAGTGAAAACCATCACAGGACTGGCACAGCACAAATACAAGAAAAGGATCCTGGGCTTGAGATAGCTTGCCATAGCTTAGATACAAACACTGGGGTTCCTCGCCCCAGGTCAACAAATTTCTCCTATCTTTACTTTCAATTATTTGTGCTCAACCATTATCTAAAAAATTAAGTGAAAAGGTCTATATATGTTTTTAAAATGTTTACAAATCTCACTCCAGTGTTTTGGACAAGATGTTCCTCCCTCTGTTGTAGGCACAGGGTGTCCAGCACCTGCCCATTAGTTACTCAGTAGCAGTCTTAGTCATCAGACTGACTGTCTGCTTGTATTCACTGTAGTGCTTGTTCTCAGTGAATGGTAATTTACTTAATATTAGCTCAAAACCTTAAAAAGAAATAGAAACATTCATTTTCTCGAAATACATTTGCTTGTATGTCAAAACCATTGCAAATATGACTACTGAATTATTTTATTAACTTTGCAATACTTGAATGTTCTATGATGTTTTAATTGTCCAGTCTGGTCAATCTTCTATATCTAAATTATTGCTGAAAGTCAAAAATAGTTTATAAATATCAATCTAATTTCTATTAGTCTATTTGGAGTTGACAGTGAGACCTTTCATAGATCTTTGGAAGTCAAAATTTAATATACAGTAGAAAATAAAATATAAATATATTGTTTGAAAACTGTGAAATTTAACAATATCTACTAAAATTTGATTTTAATGGCAAAACTTTAAAAAAAATATACATTTAATTTCAAGTAGAGTTGTCCAAGCAATTTTAATTGTGACTTGAATTTCCTTTCCTAGTTACATATAAACTCAAAATCAACATACCATTTGAAACAGAACATACCAAAGTATGGATACAAAGTGAGAATTTTATATACTCCCTGGTAAACTCTACAAGTCACTGTCTTAGTTATCTTCTCATTGCTGCAACAAAATACCCAATACCCACATACTAAATCAGGAAGGGTTCATTTTGGCTCACAGTTTGTAAAACTTTTTTTCCATAGGCAATTGGATCCAAGGCAGGAGTCATTTAAAAGGAGCATCCCAGAGCATAAACCGTTCATGGGAGCACAGGCAGAAGGTCGCAGGAGCAGCAGCCTGCAGGCTCTCTGTCCCCTTGTATTCCATCAGGCTATACGCTTATCTATGGATACCACCCACTCTGGAACTATGTGAATCCAAAGGGGGAATTGAGGCACATATCACACCGTGATCTATACTGACACACCCTCAGTCCATTCACACACCCAAGATCCAGCTACCTTTGAAAAGTCCTTCCTTTGAGCTCCTGAGGCTTTGGAGGAACATCTAGTTCCAAGATATAACAGGCTCTCACCGTGTATGGAGTATCAGTAATATGTAGCTCAGCTTCAACTTTCAATTATTAGGTCAAATATTCCCAGAAGAAATAATAATATCAGTACTTTTTCAATAAGTCATTCACTGATAAAAATAAAAATAAGGCAAATGCAGGGCATCCTCCTTTCCTCTCTGCTTCACCTGCTAATCACCATTCCATCCAGATGGGACTACCAGAACCCTGCTGATTTCATTGCATAGAATCTTGTCACACCAGGCATAAAGAATGTGCAGCAGGAGAGTTTACCTAGAAAAGGGAGAGTGAAAACACGGAGCTACCGTCATACTTACAGGATTGTGTTACGGTTCTCAGTGACCACTGCAATGAGAAGGAGCACTGAGGTGGGCTGAAAGTGTCAGTCCCATCACTCTCGGGAGAATCACCGCACAATGTCGCACCCAAGCAGGACAGGCACGGCTTAAATTCTGGAGATGCTCTCTACGTTCAGCATTTTGAGGAAGTTAGAACTGCGCAGTTATAAAATTAAAGATAGAGCCACTTATATAGAAAAAGTTACTTTAAACCTTTTACTATAAATTTATTTAAACCTGCATTAAGTATTTACTGATTTTTCAATGTATGCACATCATTCAAAAGTATAAAAATAGTATAATTTTTATCAAAAATGGACAGTTTTAAGTTGGTATAACCTATATGTAACTGAATACATGATGGTCAAAAAATTTTAATTTGAAAACCAGACAGGATATTTCAGTGGCCAAACATAGCCGTATAGGTACTTACTATTTCTTTGAAAATATGCTCTATTAAATGACATCTCAATATTTTTGTTTTCAAAACTTGAGAACCAGGTTCCTATGCATCACCACTAAACCATTCACTAAATATTAACTTCAACTATTTGTCTATAAATTAGACTCTTTGTAGCAGAGAAATAAAATCTGTTAATATGGTATAAATTATGAAATCAAACTTTAATAATATATGCTGCTTTGACACCTGGGACAATCAGGAGAGCCTTAAAATATTTAACTTTTCATTGCCCACCCACTCTGCTCCTGTGCATAATGTGTCCCAGCACTGTATCTGATCAATTAAGTAAAGAATTTGCTTCAATATTTCTAAATATTAGACTTTGGTTTCTTAATAGCCCACTTAATAGTTCAAATGCTCAATGCTTTACTCTGTAGGAATAGGGAGAACCTCATCCAACTGATACTCTCAGCCTGCTCTTGAGTAAAATCCTCTCTCCCTAGGCAGTGATTACTTAGCTTATATTATAATTAATTTCATCTGTCCAGTGTGGCCTGTCTTATGTTCCATCATCATAGGGTAAAAATCAGTCCTACAGCAACTGACTGAAGAGGAAGTGGTTAAAATACTGATTAATAGTTTCTCAAAAAATAAATACATAGAATACAGTACAGTGAAAATTTCAAATCATTTTTGCAAGTATATAAAGAATACATCAATGAAAGAAAACACATCACTGTTCAAGAATTGCCAGGAAATACTGTCAAGATGTCTATTCTACCCAAAGGCATCTACAGATGCAGTGTGTTCCCTATCACGTTTCCAATGTCATCTTTTCAGAAATAGAAAACAATCCTAAAATTAATCAGATTTTCAAATGACTTGTAGTAGTGAAAATAGTCTTCAAAAAAGAAAGACAAAGCAGGTGATTCATACTTCCTGGTTTCAGAGGAGGCAAAGACAAATTCAGTGTGGAAGAGACAGATATTTCAACAAGATAGATATTTCATATTATGTGACAGAAAATCTAAGCCAGGTGTGGTGGTTCATGCCTGTAATCCCAGCACTTGAGAGGCTGAGGCAGGAGGATTGTTGTGAGTTCAAGACCAGCCTGGGCCACAAAGTGAGCTCAAGGCCAGCCTGAACTGTATAGCGAGACCCTGTGTACAAAAAAAGACAAAAAAAAAAAAAAAGGACAAAAAAAAAAAAAAGAAAATCTAGATCTCCACATGAAAAAGAATGAAGTAAGATCTTTCCCTAATATTGATATTAGTACCTAACACAAACATTAACTTGAAATGGATCAAAGATCTGACTATAAAAATGACACTTACAAAACTCTTAGGTAAAATAGGGCCAAACTCTCATGATCCTGGAATTGGTTGTGATTTCTTGGATGTGACACCGGACATACACCACAACAAAACATAGGCAAATTGGACTTTACAAAGTATCAAACATTTGTGCAACAAAAGCACAGCCAACAAAATAAAAAGCACCAGCAAAATGGGAGAAACATTGAAAATTGTGTATGTGATGAAGAATTAATAGCCACGATATGTAGACAGTGCCTGAAGTGCAAGAAAAAAAATGACATCTGATTAAAGAATAAGCTAAGGACTTGAATAGACACATTTTTCCAAAGGAGGTATAAAAGTGGCCTAGAAACACTTGGTAGTATGGTGCATGTCACTAAAACCTGAGGAAATGTGAATTAAAACTATCATGGCCTCACACCCATCAATCTGTGCGCTATCCACAAACAAGGAATGACAACTAACAGCCAAGATACGGAGAAACCGGAAATCGCCTCTATGTGCACTGTTAGTGAGAACATACAGTAGTCACTGCAGAGAACAGCACTGAACTTCACGACATTACAGACAGAATCTGTTGCAACTGCACATCTGAATGTGGCACCCATGTAAATTGAAAGCAGAATTTTGAAGGAGCAAATCCAGGGATATACTGGCAGATGAACGGTGAAGCAAACTGTGATACAGACCTATGACTGGATATCAGTGAGCCTTCAAAATAAGGGCACTGTAGTAAGCGAAATAGATCACTCATAAAAATATGAAAACTGTCTGATTTCACTTAAAAGTAACACAAACAGCCAGAGAGAAATTTTAAAAACGTAAAGGGGCCAGGGCTTGGAAAAGGGGAAATTACTTTTCATTGTTTTGATTGTACAAAATGTAAAGGACTGATGGAGAGTATGTCAGCAATTGTAGGATATCAGTATAAAATGTATTTAGCCCTGATCAATAGCCAAAATAGTAGTAAAGAAATTATAAAATAATTATGCTACCAAAATCATTTGGGGCATTTTATCATTTCAAGCAAGTTGACAAACAGTTATGTCGTGGATATTTCAATATTTTTACACGAGGCTTAAGCATCTAAGCACTTTCCATGTTTTCAAGCACCCACTGTACTGCATCTGGACCTTCTAAAGTTTGCTTTAAAACATCAGTGATGTTTTTAGTATGAATTATTTTGTACTTGGGTTTATGTTTAATCATGACTGCTCTTGACATAATCAAGTATCATACAATTGCATATCATTTGAAGTGCAGATGGGCAAGATAAGAAATTACAGTGTTTTCATTCATCTTTCTTTCACTCATAGGGAAAAAAACTATTTCGGAATCCATCTATTACTATTTCCAATGTACAGTAATCAGGGAAATTCAACTTTAGAATTTTAACGTGACTATCAAATAAAGCCTACCATAGTCTATTTGCCTCTGTAGCCATAGCTTTGTATCGGTTTGGCTAGCCACCCAACACGTATCAGGATTAACATTATGCAAAAAAAAATCTTTAAAAGTTTTCTATGTTTATAAGTTAATTTCTTATATCAATTTTTAATGAATTTTTCAAGCATGGCTTTCTAAAAGTATTGATTGTTTCAATTCTTTTTTATGAATTTTAAAGAACATAAAAGAAGAAAAATATTCATTATAAGGAACATGAATCTTATTCTATTATACATTAAAACTCAACTTATTTTATAATCCACGTCTCCTTCTTAATAAACATACTGCCTTTCTTTAATGCTAATCATTTTATATTTCTGCCTGGATTAATTACTAGGCGACACGTGGGCCTGGGAAAAGGGACACATGAATGCTTGGTGTAGTTTCATCCCTGGGGGACAGAGTACATTTTAACATGCACAGAGATACACAGATTTAATTTCATTTATTCTAAAACATTCACTCTTCTTTCACACGGAATTAATTTCAAAAGAGATTAAATCACAACTGACTATAGTTTCCAATTATGCAATAGATATTATGCTTCAGATCTGTAACTGTGTTGTATTAATTAATAAATTAAATAGATTAATTCAAACAAAACCAAGAGAGCTTAGCATAGATTCACATCTCCTAGATGTTGAATTCTTTATTGGTAGGTATGGGCCATTTTATTTTATCAACACAAAAATTATGACTTTGATTTCATTTTCCTTAATTTACAAAGCAGAAACACAGAGATGGTAAGTAATATTTTCCACACTGATCCAATGATAAATTAATATAAATATTGAACTCAATCCTATATGTTTTCTAATGGTTTGATTGCTCTTACTGTGCCATCATGGGTATAGCAGTAGAATTTCCTGGTGTCACCATCTCTTTGGTAAGTCAAATGGGCATTGCTCTGGATGTACAATGTACAAAGTCCTGGAGAAAAAATAACGTTCAGACTCCAGAGAAATAAATATCACTTGTAAACTTACTTTGCCGGATAGACCTCCAAGAGACATTCCAGTTACTAGACAGGACAAACATTTCACCTGTGCACCTTTTCATTATACTTCCAGATGTCCACTGCAAGGACCAACGCTTGACTTTTCAGAGGGTTCTCCCATCCAGATGAACACATCATTATGCCAAAATCACAATAAGTACTCTATGACAAATAGTTGCATCAAGTTTGCTCATCAAAGTGTCCTCCTGAAACTTAAAACTAGAGCCTAATGTTTCTACTCAGTGTCTGATATTTCATAACAACAACAAAGTTCATACAGGAGGAAATGTGGGCCAGGTGTACAGAAACAGGCAACCGAAACAGAAGCATGAAGCAGGTAAAATGAAATTAGCAGGAAACTCTAGAGGAGAGGAAATACTATGAGAAAGAAGACAGGATAATGGGAGTTGCAGAAAGACAGAGACAACGTTATTTACAGTGCGAATGAACACCATCTCTTCTACGTGGCTTCTTATGAACTGTTTCCTCTTAGACTGCTATTTCGTGGATTTCACTTTCCCAAAAGTCACACTGCTCTATGGCATCAAGAGTCGTGAGATGCATCTATACCATCCCAATGAATCTCCTTTTACTTTAAATTAACTTGCCGTGTTATGTGTCTTGGAGCTAAAGGAGTTCTACACATACACAAACAAAAATGTAGTACAAATTGAATATGGCTTTGCAAAAGTCAGAAAATGAATGGGTTATACAGCTTTTGAAATACTGTCTTTATTTACACTTGCAAATATATGTTGTACATTTTACAACAAATCACACGTGGTGTATTTTGCTCGTTATGCTTGTCTAATATTCATGAATTAATGTCATCTGTGTAGACAGAGCTTACCCCCATGAAATCTGGTAATTATACCACCTTAATACAAAATACAAAATAAATTATAAAAAGCAATTTCCACAATAATTGGAAAAATGTTCATGCATATTTATTACTGCAAGTTCTCCAAAGATTATTATTTTTACATTTTTGTCTCTGCTTCTTGGGAATTGAGAACTGAAAGATACAAAGGGAAAGCAGTGAGCATGCCGAATGTGTGCTGGTGCTGCGAACAGTCTCTTTTCCTAACACTTCATTTTCAATCTATTTCTAAAGAAGCAATCAAGTGACACACACAATATTCTAATACATTTCTACACACTGAAATGTTGACATATTTGGCAGTCAATTGTGTCAATCTATCATGAGTATCCAGATTTTTAAAACATCACTGACAGATGATTTTCAGGATGTCATCCACTCACAGATATTGTGTTAGTTTAATAGTATGAAATAAATTGGTGTAATACACTTGGATTTTGGAAATACTTCCAGGTCAGTTTTAATATCTCAAGTCTTTTAGTTCTTTAGTTTCTAATCTAAGTAGTGAAAAGTGCTGAAGAGATTGTGAAGAAGTGAATACATAAGATCAGATGAATATAATGTGAAAGAAAAGAATCTTTCTCTATTGGACAGATCAGGCCTTGGCAAATATCTTGAAATGATTTACATTTTGAGTTGAAATAAACCGTGGATTGGTTTTGTATAATATGGTACTCACTATAATATTTGTTCAAAGCAAATGACAGAGGTTATCAAGTGGATCAAAACTATCTTCAGGAGACTACCTGTCTCCCCGCTAGGATTGTCTTCTGTCCTGTCTTTAACTTCGCAGTCCTCTTGCCCAATGCTGTTTAGAGGTTTCTCCACGTAGAGCATGCTATTTTCTGTCTTTCCCTCTGCTATTACTGGTATTCTCAGGACTGTATCCAGATGGCTTTCGTATTACCTTCTCGAACCCATCCCCAAAGTGATAGGTAACAACTTTTTTCTATTTTCCCAGAATTGTTCACACCTAGTTTTAAAATATCAGATAATATATTACCATAAACCTTGTATTCACCTATCCCTGTAAGATGCCTGGTAGGTTCTAGGAGATAGGGGTTATGTTGTGCCCAGTCATGATCCTGTGCAGATCTCTGGTGTTCTATTCCTCAAGTGGAGTAAAAGTCAGGTCTTCCGTATGCACTTCTCCTCTACATGGTACCTGTAGGGAACACCCTCACGGGTGGTCAAAGGAGGGTGTCAAAGGATGGCTGCTCTCCAGCTGCTTCCACCTCATGGACTTTCTTCCAGTTTCCCTTCCACATCTCAGATCTCTAGGCTTGTGGATGCCCTAATGTAATCGTATTCTAACTCTGCACTACACTAGTCTATGATCCTTCTAAAACAGAAGCCAGCATGCTAGTCATTTAACTCACAGTTAAATTTACTGCCAGCTTCATTATTGTGTGAAAGTTTTGTTTGGCACCACAGCACTGATATTCCCTTCAAGGGTAAGCCTTTCCTTTGCAGGCAAAGCTCCCTACTATATTTTTATAATCTTATGCTGCAGCATAAGGTCAGAGTTTCCTCTAACTTCCTAGCCAAGACAAAGACTTCTAGAATCAACGGCCTTCTGGAATTATGAAGACTCATTTCTAGACTTCTCCCTAAACTAAAAGTACAATATTAGTGTTGTCAACACTGTCAAACAGAGAATATACAAACCACTCAAATCCTTGTCACTTGTATCTCAAAAATGTCAGTGTAAGATTCAAGAAGGTCTCAGGGTCACACTCTACAGTATCTTTTCAAATTGACAGAAATAAAAACTTTTATGAAAAACAAGGTGCGTGTGGAATGAATTGACAGGCAGGCAAGATGGAGAAGTAGGAAAGGAGTGAGCAACACCTCCCCTTGAGCCACCTGCCTGAAGGGGG
The DNA here is from genome assembly GCA_004027595.1 of Dinomys branickii. Classification (NCBI taxonomy): domain Eukaryota; kingdom Metazoa; phylum Chordata; class Mammalia; order Rodentia; family Dinomyidae; genus Dinomys; species Dinomys branickii. The sequence continues at coordinate 23,979 of PVLD010005857.1, read as the reverse complement.
CGCTGCTAGAGCTATCAGCATAGCTTTCTGAAGAGCGAATAAACCAGACAATTTCCTGGAGGCCTGAAGATCATCTCTAGAAATAAAATGGGATGACCCAATGCAGACATGTTTCCTAGATTTTACTTTCAGAAATAGTGCCACATGATTTGTATATTGACCCTGTTCTACATAGGGTGATCAGTGAGACTTCCCAAATTCATTCAAAACAGCTAATAAACTACAGCACATTTATTGGCACATATGAATTTTCTTGTGACAGGTAAATTATTTTGATGAGAGCAAATTCAACATCGTCAAATATAGTTTACTATTGAATATATAGACGAATACTTTAAATTAGGTACTGTTTAACCCAGTTTGCATGTAAGGAAACAAAATGAATGGTAAACTATTTTTGATGATGTTGAATTTGTTCTTATCAAAATAATCTACCTGTCACATGAAAATCTTGAATCAAATATTCATCGATGATGAAGAGTTTTATTCCTCACCAGGTGTGGTGGTGCACACCTGTAATCCCACTATTTGGGAAGCTGAAGCAGAAAGATGTCCTTGAGTTCAAGGCCAGGCAGGGCCACATAATGAGCTCCAGACCAGTCTGGACTACACAAGAAGACCTTGTCTCAAAACAAACAACAACAAACATTTTTATTTCTGCATGTGGGTTCAATAGAGGGGTGAGATCCTCGGTGACTATGAGCTGCTAACATTTACTAGTTGTGTGCAAATACCTCAAAAAATCTGGGAATCTTTATGAGGGTGTTTGATTTACAACTGAGTTTCAGGCTTGGAGCTCAAGATACCTATCTCAACTCTCACAATACAGAAAGACTTAAGCTACAAGCTACCTTACAGTTATATAATAAAATAAATATATCAGTAAAACAGAATATAATTTTAAATAATACAAGTGTCAGGAGCATATGGGGACATATTTTTCAAATACCTACCTTACAAGACAATAAAGTAGTTTTTCACTCTCAACAACAAGTATTTATAGAGACAATTATAATGTTATTGTAAAGCACGCTATATTTACTGGAGAGCTTTAGAGACAACTCAAACATCACCCATGCCCCGTATCAGCCTGTACAATGTCAACACTCAGGCTGACAATTAGTTTCGATGTGTTTGTTAAAGCACAGACATCTTAATACACTATTTCTAACTGAACTCTAGGCTTTAGTCAACTATGGTCAGTTTATCCACTAATATTCTATTTCCAGCCTAGCATACAATTCATGATAATAGCCTTACATTTGTTTCCAGGTGTTGTGCCTTGACTGAGTCCTCCACCCTGAGGTGTAAATTTGCTGTGCCAACTTAGGTAAGCTTCTAAACTTCTCAAGTTGACACAATCAATCACCCACTATGTAATCATTCAAAGATGTGAATACTACAGCAGCTGTGGTGCTGATTGTAACAAAAATGCACAAAATATAGCCTCATGTACATTCTCCTGAAAACTATGTTGTACAAAAATTAGAACTGTTTTTTCTTGTCAACCAGGATTCCATATGAGAGTGACTCATTATCTCTCCCTAACAATTGTACTGTAATATCTTTTGCTATTTCATTAATTTGTCTAGGAGTCGTACTAGGCAAAAGACTAACACCTGCGACCGTCTGAACTACAGCCACTCCTAACAGTTCATGAAAAATGTCCTTAGCCATAGGCAGGATCAGTTCTTCACCAATAATAAAGGCCTTCTTCACTTTAACAGTGAAGTTAGCCACTAGGCATGAAGTTGTCTGTGCAGACACATTGGACGAAGTAATGGCTTTCGATAATTGCTTATGGTCTTCATGTTCACATTTTAAAAAAACCCAAACAACTTGTTTTTTAATGCTGGGTGCTTGGTTCTTATGTGGCAAAGAAGTTTTCAAGGTTTCCTGGCTTCGTTGGATAGCCAGCCCCCACCTTCAGTATCAAGAAGGCTTGGAGGGCATCAGTCCTGCTTTGTAATGAGCCCATACTTAAGTAGGTATTTTTCTTTCTTTCTTTCTTTCTTTCTTTCTTTCTTTCTTTCTTTCTTTCTTTCTTTCTTTCTTCCTTCCTTCCTTCCTTCCTTCCTTCCTTTCTTTCTCTCTCTCTCTTTCTTTCTTCCTTTCTTCTCCCTCCCTCCCTCTCTCTCTCTCTCCTTCTCTCTCTCTGTCTCTCTCTGTCTCTCTCTGTCTCTCTCTCTCTCTCTCTGTCTCCAGGGTCTCATTAGGCAGCTTAGGCTGACCTTAAACTCAGTGTCACCTGGGCCTGCCTGCAACTCACAGAAATCCTGCCTCAGCCTCCTGAGTGCTGGGATTAGGGGCATAAGCCCCCACTGTTGACTTAAGTAAGTCTCCTGATATTATTTTTAAAATACATATTTCTTCTCATTGAGAGTCTTTGAGTTCTCTCCTCTGTCATCCTTGGGTCTTGCCCCATTTTCAAGGGAGCTCACAGAGCTTCTCCTTCTCTCATTTTGGCTAGGGTTGCTGTTGGACTTACCACAGCTATGACCAAGAAAAGTGGCTTGTACTAGAAAGAAGTGAGGATGGTAGCAGAACAGAAATAATGGGCAGGACATGCAGGCTTAAATAAGTGTCAAAGCCTGCCAACAGATTCAGTTATACATTCAAGTACATCACTATAAATCCCGCTATCAGATGTAACTTAACTGATACTTACCATTAACTGATAGGGTTTTCACATGAGTCCACAAGCAATTGACTTATTACGGGCTCTGTGCAATGAAACCTGCAAGTTAATGTCCATCTGTATTTACAGCCATTGCTCTGTACTAGTATCACCCCCTCAGCTCCACCACTGAGCATCAGATAGTCAGTCCACCATAGGGTTTTGCTTCCTTCAGAGTCTAATACTGTTAATACTCTGACAGAAAGTGGAGCTGAAAAGGTAATTCAGGCAATGGGATTGGCTTTCAATTGGGTTAACTCTTTACTTATTCTCAATCTGCTCAATTCCTGTTGTAAAGTCTCTCTTTTAATAAGCCATACAATAGTGCTGGGCCTGTAGTGTAGGAACTGCCCACCCTTTCAGTAGAGTATCCCTCAATTTGGGTTATTATTATTAGACTGGAATTACAAACTTGGGAAGAATGCCTTTCTCATACATCAGGGGCACATAATATCAACATGCTTGTTACTGGGGATGCAAATTTGGATGATTCGGTTAGTGGCTTTCCTGTCAACTTTCTTCAATGCAGAATTAGCAGTACTCTCATGCTATACTCTATTAATTAGAAATAAGTCACTCTGCCAACATATGCTCAAGGGAGTACTAATTAAGCTCTGTTTTCTGAACAGAACACTGATGATTTTATGGATATATGTTCAATCTATTGTTCCAATTAATTAAAGTTGGAGTTGCATTGAAGCTCTAGAAGTGCCTTGGTTTTGCTTCAACTTTTGTGCTGTAATTTTTGCATTCACAAGTAAATCTGTAGAAATTTTACTGCCTTACGCTGTTGAACTACTTACCTCATTTATTCTACATTTAGTAATTGAATTTTGTAGGCAAGGTTTATTCAGTGTTTCACTTTTTAAAATGAAAATTTATTATGTAGATGGTATTTGTGCTATTTTTGCTTTATAAACCAAAAATATATGTATCTATATCTCTCTATGTAATTAGGCCTCCTTCTTTGTGTTGACTCCTATACTTTAAAATGTTAACATTTTATTTCATATTCACTTTGCATACTTATACATTGATACAAAGTGCCCCAGACATCTGCTGTAGTTCCCTTGCCACAGTCCTAGAGTTGGGACTTGTTTCCTTTTTTCAGAATGTTATTACAAAGATCTTAGTAATAGGTGTGATCAAACTTAGTGAAGTATCAATCATATCATATGTATGTCTATATCTGTCTGTATATAAATATGCATACCTCTCCATATATATATATATATATATATATATATATATATATATATCTGGAATATATGTATTTAATGTGCAGTATATGTCTATCTATATGTTTGTTAAGATGTTAAATATGAGTCTTGCTAATATCTCAGCCTCTGTGTGCTCATGTTCTCATGTGCTAGTGGACTCCAGTAAAAAAGGGCTCATTTTCCCCTGCCTGCCTTCCCTAATATAATGTGCTTGACAGTAAGAAGCCTGACCATTATGCCTGCAATATATGTACTTCATTATCCAAGTCTAGCTACGTAAGAAGCAGATCCAAAATTCCTAATCTATACCACTTTAAGACATTTATTAAAGGTATTGCAATATTTACATGTATCCTGAAACATTTTTTCTTTCAGTATTGCTATAGTTAGAAGGAGTGTGCTTCCTCCAGAAATCCATGAACTTAGGGCTTCATTTTGAGGCAGACAGTGTTTGGAGATGGGGGAGCTTTTGCGTGAGGGGCCATACTGGGAGATCCTGGAGTCTCTGGGAGCAAGACCATGAAAGGGACTGTGACTCCCTATCCTCTAAGTCTTTCTTTGCTTTCTGCCTCACAATGTGAGCAGTTCATTCTGACACAGTCCTGACGTTGCTCTCCATGATTGTCATTAGAGATGCAAGCCATGGAACAGTTTAATCATGGAAGGAAAACTGCAGAACCTTCCACCACTTAAACCTCTTCCTCTTTATGAGTTAATTATCTTAGGTATATTATTACAATGACACAAAATTGAATAACACAATTATCTGCACAAAATTGTGTTTCTTAAGTTACTTAGCTCTGCTTCCTTTTCTCTGCTCTTTGATAATGTTAACTAAGACAATTATAATCTAGTTGTTTTTACTATAACTTTTATTTTATACTGGCTCCTTCCACATCTTTATTCACATTTTTTGACACAGAGTCTTGCTCTATAGCCCAGGTTGACCTTGAACTCACAGCAATCCTCCTGCCTCACCCTCCCAAGTGCTGGAATCACAGGCATGCACCACCAGGACGAGCACCTTTTAAAAATATTTGCATATACTAAAGTTTATTTTTGTGAGGTATACTACTATGCTTCAACAAATGAAAAGATATGTCCATCAAACAAAATTGTCCACCACAACTGTATTGTACAGAATTGAACCATCTGGTTAAAATATTCTATGTCTAGTCTCTTTATAGTTGATTCCTGTCTTATTTCTCCAGTCCCTTACAGCCATTGGTAGGTTTCTATTGGAATAGATTTTGCTTCTCCAGAAAGGACAAGAAATGGAATAAAACACACAGCCATCAGAATCTGAGTTCTCACTTTTGGCAAATTGCACTTAATATTGATTTATGCTATTATACAAATCTATAATTTGTTCCTATATATTTCTGTGTTGTTCTCCATTGTTAAAATTATATTCATAAAATTTTTAGTGCTAGTTTATGAATAGCACTTATCATGATTGAATTTCAAATGTTTTTTTCTGCATCTAAAAATGACCACCCATTTCTCTTATTTACTTTGTAAATATGGTGAGTTATATTGTTGATTTTGGTGTAAAATAACTGAATTTTGAAGATAAACACCACTTTGTATAGGTGTATAATTGTGTGAATATGGGCATATTTTGCTGACTTTATTTTGGTAATATCTCCTAAGGAACATTTGTACATATTCATGAGGGATAATAATTTGCAGTATTATTTCTCCTGTAATGCCTTTGTCTGACTTCGATATAAGGGAAATGCTGACCTTGTAGATAAGTTATGAGGACCTGTTAAGGATGTCCACTGTCACCACTCCTATTCAACATCATTCTGGAAGCATTAACAGAGCAATCAGACAAGAGAGAGACATAAAAGGAATTAGAATAGGAAAGGAAGAAGTCAAACTATCACTATTTGCAGATGACATGATACTATACATGGAGGACCCCAAAAACTCCACAAGAAAACTCCTGGAATTAATTGACAAATTCAGCAGCATAACTGGATACAAAGTCAACACCCAAAAATCAATAGCATTCCTGTACACGAACAACAAACAGACTGAGAGAGAAATTGAGGAAACCATACCCTTTACAATAGCAACCAAGAAATTGAAATAGTTAGGAATCAATCTAACAAAGAATGTGAAAGATTTATTCAGTGAAAACTACAGTACTCTGAAAAAAGACATCGAAGAGGATTTCAATAAATGGAAAAACATACTCTGCTCATGGTTAGGAAGAACCAACATTGTGAAAATGGCCATACTACCAAAACTGTTGTACAGATTGAATGCAATTCCCATTAAACTACCATTAACATACCTCATAGATCTAGAGAAAATATGCCTTAAATTCATCTGGAACCAGAAGAGACTCAGAATAGCAAAAGCAATCCTGGGCAACAAGGACAAGTCAGGTGGAATCACAATCCCTGACCTGAAATTATACTACAAAGCTACTGTAATAAAATCAACCTGGTACTGGCTAAAAAACAGACCTGAGGATCAATGGAACAGACTGGAAGATGCAACCAAAACGAAAAACACACTCAGCCACCTAATATTTGACAAAGGGGCCAACCAAACTCACTGGAAAAAAGATGACCTGTTTAATAAATGGTGCTGGAAAGACTGGCTTGCCTCTTGCCGAAAACTGAAAATAGACCCAAGTCTATCACCATGCACCAAACTCAGGTCAAAATGTATCACAGATCTCAACATTAAAACAGAAACTCTCAACCTCTTGGAAGAGAAAATAGGTAAAAATCTTGAAGACATAGGAGTAGGCAGAGAGTTCGTGAACAAAAATGAAACTGCAAAGGAAGCACTTCAAAGAATCAATAACTGGGACCTCATCTTACTGAAAAGTTTTTGCACATCTAAAGAAATCACCAGCAAAGTAAAAAGAAAACCCATAAATTGGGAAAAAATCCTAGCTGGCTGTCCCTCAGACAAAGGTCTTCTATCTAGAACATACAAAGAATTAAAAAACATGTACCTGTCCAAATTCAAAGACCCAATCCAGAAATGAACATCTGAGATGAATACACACTTCTCAGATAAAGAAATACAAATGGCAAATAAATATATGAGAAAATGTTCCACATTGTTAGTCATTTGAGAAATGCAAATAAAAACAACACTGAGATTCCATCTCACCCCAGTAAGAATGGCCAGTATGAAAAAGTCATCCAATAGCAAATGCTGGTGAGGCTGTGGAGAAATAGGGACTCTATTACACTGCTGGTGGGAATGCAGACTGGTGCAACCACTGTGGAGATAGTTTGGAGATTTCTCAGCAAACTAGGTCTAGAGGTTCCATTCAAACCAGCTATTCCTCTTCTGGGTTTTTTCCCAGAAGATCTGAAAACATCATATCACTCTGATATATGTGTACCCATGTTTATAACACCACAACTTGTAATAGCTAAATTGTGGAAGGAACCCAAATGTCCATCCACAGAAGACTGGATTTAAAAACTGTGACATTTTTTTATAATGGAATATTACTCAGCTATAAAGAAGGACAGATTTGGGGCCTTTGTAGGCAAATGGTCACAATTAGACACCATACTCATAAGTGAAATAAATCAGAGGTACATGTGCAGGCAACGTATTGTGTCACTGGTGTAAGAATCTGAGGGTGGGAATATAAACTAAGAGACATGAAGGAAATCTGTTCAAAAGTAAAGAACAGATGGGATGAGGGAAAGGAGAAAAGAAAGAGGCAAAAATGTATGTATGTTTGTATGTATGTGTATACATATGTGCAGGATGGCTAACATGGTTCTACTATTGTCTTATGTCACTTAATGGTAAGGAATAGTTGATGACTGGTTGTTTGATCAATCTTGTATGTCTATATGTGTTCTCCTGAGTGTATATCTTGAAGATATCTATATGCAATGCAACAACTATTGTTGGTTTCCTGTTGCTTTGTCTATAATTCAATTCTGATTTTACTGTTATTGTGCTACTTTGCGTCTCCTTGTTAATGCTTTCTGCTTTTTTTTTTTGTTGTTGTTGTTGATGATGTAGTTCTTTTTCTTTCACACTTTAAAAAGAAAAATTATATAAAAAAAGAAAAAGGAAGGGATAATTATCTATGTATGTAAGTAAGTATGTATGTATATGTAGCATATCTAACATAATTGTACTACAGACTTAGGTCACTTTATTGTTAGGAATAGTTGATGATTATTTGTTTGATCAATGTTGCATGTCTATATCTGTTTTCTGAGTATACACTTCGAAGTTATCAATATGTAATGCAACAACCATTGTTGATTCCCTGTCACCTTGTCTGTAACTCAGTTTTCGTTGTACTATTCTTATGCTACTTTGTGTCTGTTTGTTAACATGTTTTTGTTCTTTTACTTTTAAAATACAAGTGAAAAAAATAAAACAAATTATGAAATACTCTCTACCATTCTACTTTCTGGAAGAGAGTCTATGGATGGTATTATTTAAATGTTTAATAAAATTACCAGTAAAGTCATATTGGCTTGGAGGTTTTTAAAGATACATTTGATTCCTTTAGCAGAAATAGGGTTATCTACGTAATCTATTACTTATTCAGTGGATTTTTGTGGTACAAATATGGAAGCTTGAAGCACATGTTTATTATCTCACAGTTACTATTTGTCAGGACTCAGAGATGGCTAAGCATGGCATTTCACAAGACTGCACTCAGGGTACTACTTAGTTTTCTTCTGCACACCTACTTGAGGAAGAACCCACTTCTAAACTCATTGCCCCAGGGATGTTTGTCGAGGGGCACTGTCTCCGTGCTGTCATGTGGGACAGCATTCAGCTGCAAGAAATGATTTGCTCTTGCCAGAGGCTCCCACAGTATCCTGTCACAAGGATTTGTTCCAGAGGGCCACGCACTGCATCACGCCAGCAAGTCATCTCCCACAAGCAAGACAGAGACCTGCACAACACAATGCAAGCATCAGATCCGTATCTGGTCACGTTTGCCATGCTGTATCAGTTAGAATAGTGTCAGAGATCTCACCCAAGCCCAGAAGAGAAGCGCTATGAAAACGGATGAACACTGAGGGGCTGCAGTGAGCAGCCCGGTGGGCGATCTGTCCGTGTCAGTTACTTCAGAAAACTAATTGTTGGTTTCACTGATTTATTTCTATTTTTATTCTTCTCAATGGTATTTATGTTGTTTTTTTATTATTTTCTTCTTTGTTGTTTATTTTGATTAGTTTTTACTTTGCCAGTTTGGGTCATACCTGATTCTCACAGCTGGAAAGAAAGGCACAAACTCCATGGGATATTTGTTCCCCGAGTCCCCTCCCTAGGTTGGTAACAGTGTAGACAGGACCTCTGCTCTGCCCCTTCGCATTACAGGTCTTTGCCTGATGTTCGGAAAGTTTTGGTTGCTCTACAAGCTCTGGCCTGGGTAGAGGGGCCTTCAGTTACTGCACTGTGCCGGCGCTCATCAAAGTGAGCCTGGCACTGAGCTTCACGACAAAGATGTGTGTTCGCTTTAATGCCCTGGTCCCTGCCGGGGAACATCTGCCTCCCTCCTCAACGGCCCAGTCAGGGGACAGGTGGAAGAGGCAATCCCGAGGCTAACTGGCTAGCATGAGTCCAAACCTCAATCCACAGGGACTAGCGAGAGAGCAGGAGCTGTGGGGCTCTATCCAGCAGTGGGGTTCACTGTGCCGGGCCTGTTCTAGACTTCCAGCCTAAGGCTGTGTACTTACCCCTGCCCGCCCTCCCAGGTGGGAGGCGCTGCTCTCCACTCTGCCTACAGGCTGACATCGGCAACCTTCGCCTTCACGCTTATTTGACGTACACTCTTTCGGCGTCACACGAAAATGAAGGATCAGGGCTCGCTCCCGTCTTCCGCAGTACTTGTGAAAGTAATTTGGTTCCCAATCAACTGTTCAAATCTGTGTCCATACAGGAAGATGTAACTGGGGAAGCTTCCCTGGCTGCCGGCTTGTTCCATTTGCTCTACTCAAATTTTTTTGTTGTTTATGTGAATACATTGTTAATTCATAGATTTATTGTCAAAACTGAAAATGCCCTGTTTTAATTATTTTAAATTTACTTGGAGATTTACAGTTTCATTTCACTATCTCAGTATTTAGGAATTTCCTGGTGTCATCTTTATATTGCTGATGCTTAAGTCTGTTTTGGCATGAGAATGTACTTTGTCTGATTTCTGTTATATTAACTTTGTGAAAGACTGTTTTATGACCCAGAATATGATCTTTGTTAGTGGATGTCACATGGATTCTTGAGAAGAATTTGCATCATGTTACTATTACTTGAGTGCTATATAAATACCAGTTTGATTAATTTGACTGATTAACAGACAAGTCATCTTTGTAGTAGGTCGTGTTTTCTTCTTGTGCTTATTTATCAAGTAATGGGAGGAAAATGCCAAAGTTTGCAAATATAATTGCAAATCTATTTTTCTATAAAATTTAACATTTTCTCTCTTATGTATTGTGAGTTTCTTGAGATATTTTAAAGTCTATTATCATACAGTTATAAATTAATCAAATTTCTAGCTAGCCAAAATTATTTCAGTTTTTATAGTCTCCCTTAAATGAACAACTAACACAAACTTCAAAGTACTTTTCATAAAACTGAACTTAGGTTCCTTTGTTTTGCCTCAATTTCATTCATTAAAAGGTGTTGGGAAATTAAGTGGAACGCTGATCATGAGCCAAGCAAGCACTGACCCCTCTGGTCTTGAGCAGCAGGAAGGGCTCTGTTTTAGTGCTCTTCTGCGGTCCTCGCTGTCCTCATGGGGGCAACCTCAGCTGAGGTCACTTTCGGAGCGTTGTAGGATGCAGAGTCCTGAAACCAGACTGAAAGTGTCACATATAGCACTACAGAACTACCAAGTATTTTTTCCACCCAAGTTGCATTCCTTCTGCTTATTAAATGATTAAATCTCTATTCTCTTGTTATACACACTCCTTAACAAGTTATTCTTTACCTACCTATCATCTGTCGATCAATCGATTGATCTTTGTATCTATCATCAACCCATGTATTTTGTAGCACTGAAGATTGAACACAGAGCCAATGAACTGATTTGCATCCGTAGTTCTTATTTATTTATTTACTTATACCCTGAGACAGGATCTTCCTAAGTCATTCAGTTGTTCAGGCTGGACTCAAAGTTGTGATCGTCTTGTTTTAGACACCCAAAGCCCAGGGATTACAGACATGGCGGATCGTGCCTTTCATGTACTCCCTCATAGAATTATCTTCATTCCTGATGATTGCCAAGGTACATTACCCCTGCTATTTAATCTTGCTCTAAAACCATTCAACACAAGACTGGATCATAAAATAAGCTCTTCCTGACACATTCGTTTTGGGACATCTCAGTGTAAAAAGCACCAGTTCCCAAAGGGATCCACCTCCTTAGTATCACAAGCATCAGAATGCCTAATTTTGATAGCAATTTCTTCCTCATGTGTCATGATAGGTGGGTATTAACAACCACAACAAAAAATAGTATAAAAGTTTGGCAGTAAATCTGTCATACGATAAACACATGTGCTCTCTGTAAGTGAATTTCCAGTTGGAACAGTTTAGTTGAGGGAAGAAACTGTATTTTTCTATTGTAAACCAATGTACTTAAAATAATAGGCACTCAATCAATGAATAGATCAAGTGCTGTGATTTAAATGTTAATGAGTTAGAGGTTATAAAATTATATAATGATGATGCTACATAGAAAAAAGTATGCAAAAATAAGATGACAAATTAGGAAAGTCATAATGTAAAATGAGATCTCATGTGACTGTGAGGATATGTCCTCATGAATACCTCTCCAAGAGCACACAACTAAACATTCGCCTGTTATTTCTCATTAGATGACATATTGGAAGGGTAATGCCTTACTGTTTTAGATGATCTATGATAAGCTATTTGTCCATTCACCTTTGCATATCACAGTCTTCCTCCAAATTAGGCTGCTAATATTTTCCTACCATCTATTGATGGTGCTTGGTTGCCATTGAAACCCTTCACAATCTTACTCTCAATGTGTGTTATGAGACAATTTCTGCTGATATTTATGATTACTATAATTTTCTCAATGCACAATAGCATTATGGTAGTTAGACTAAACTACCGTAAGCCCCTGGAATACCATTTGGTTCACTAGAGCAGACTTTTCCTATTAAGCTAATGGTGCAATAAATGCCATGCTGACGACCTGAGAGGACACATGTGTCTCCTTGAGACAGGACGGCTCCCAGGGAGAGACCTGGACAGCAGGGGAAAAGATGGCCCATTAATGTGTGGCTATCAGCTACATAATCAATAACATAATAAGCCAGAAGGTCTCTTTATGGAGTATGTAATAATAAATTATTAATATTCATTTTAAACATTGATAAGAGACAGCTAGTCATCTGACTAAAACATTATTTCCACTTTAAGGTGACACAAAAGGAAGTAAATTTCCAGTATAACCCTGTCAAATGATTAATTTAAGGACTGATTTGCTAACAATATCATTAATTAAGGTCCCATGTGGGAGTAATGGCAAGGAGTTCTCTTTGTAAACATTAACTTGTTATTCTGATGCCCATTTTTTACTTCAGACTGTCTCTGTGTAAAATGTAGATAAGTTTCTCTAACTTTAAAAATTATGCATATATACACATCTTTAAAATTCTTAGTTAAATTATACAGAATGAAGAATTAAGTAGTTCTAGGTGAAGCTGGAAATCTTTTTAATTTCTCAACTAAGTAGTGAGGTGCACTAATGAACTCATAGGAGGACTATTTACTAAGTCCTATATGAAGTGATTGTACATTTACATTACACACTGAAATAATTATAGACTAACAGGAATTTACAAAATTACTACAAAAGCATGTATTCCCTTCATCCAGCTCTCTGAAAGGTAATATTTAACTGTAGTACATTAACAAAGCCAGAAATTGAGATTGGCATTTTACTTATTAGATATACTAATGACCTTTTATGTTTTCATTAATTTTTAAAACTTGAATGTATTTGTGTATTCATTTGGCATTAGTTTCTTGTGTGCTTATACACTGAACATAATTCATTCAGTTTTATTCCATACGAAGTTTTATGCAGCTTCACAAAACTTTTGAGACAGAAATATAGAATGATGTGATAATAGAAATGTATGCTAAATTTTATCTAAAACTAGTAAGACACAAAAAAGTTTTTGCATTATAGAAAATTAACAAAATGTGTCCATATAACATCCTACTGAAGTAAGGACTAGATCAGCAGCAATCTATGAGAGTCAGAATATGCTGAACAAATGTGTTTGTATAAGAACTCTTTCAATGTGCCAAAAATATCACATCTTATAGCAAAATCAAATTTGCTGTAGAAACCAGGAAAGAGATTTGCGGGCATCAGACACATAAGTTCAGTACAAACTTGTGATAATGTGACAAGTGCATGTACACTATGGTTAATATGGTAATGCATATGTATAACAATACTTCATTTTTTTCAGAAGAAACTAGTGTGTTTCTTAAGCATGAAATAATAAAAAGGAGGATTTGGTTTAACAATATACCAGTTTTAGAAAGAAAAGTCATGGAGTATCCAAAAGTAGAACAACCAAATTAATGAGAGCAGGCAGACAGACAGACACTGAGAGACCCAGTGACGGAGAGATGGCCTGTGTGAAGGAACGGGATAGTGTTTTAATGCTGATGAAAACCGAAATCAAAACAAACCATATCAAGATAAAGTCTGTAAAATGAACCAAAAAGAAAACATTTTTATGAGAGAAACTAAGAGAAAAAAAGACATATTCAAGAGATAAATTATTTGCATAGTTACCTATCAAAGAACCATGGAAATAGCAACATGGGAAGGGGTTATGACTTAATTTTCTAAAATTTCACCTTTGCAGTTCCTGTGGAAAGAGATTATTAGGTGCGAGAGTAAAAATCTCATAAGAGAGGTCAAAAAATAAGTTAAAGTGTGCAGAATGTCTGCTAGGATAATTTGTGCATTATAAGTGGGTATCACTTTAAAGGGGATCATGAAAAGAAACATTTTCCTTTTCTTTCCTGAATTCTCGGTATCTGATCTTAATAAAGATCTCTTGGCTGGGACTTATTAAATTATATAAGCTAAAGGGTTACAGTTATAGCTCCTAGCTATGATGGAACAATACAGTATTTCTTTGGAATGATCACTGAAATAATACCTTAAAAAGAAATCACGCACACACCACAGACATGCCAAGTTGTCATCTAACCAGCATCATGAGTCTGAGGAAAAAGGTTTAGACAAGTTAGTACAGTGAGAAAAAAAGATTTCTTGAAATGATATAAAATGGAGCCGGGCGCGGTGGCGCGCGCCTGCGATCCCAGCACTCGGGAGGCTGAGGCAGGAGGATCGTTGCGAGTTCGAGACCAGCCTGGGCTACAAAGTGAGCTCAGGGCCAGCCTGAACTGCACAGTGAGACCCTGTCTCAAACAGACAAAAAAAGAGAGAGAAGTATTATTTTTCACTAACTTTCTTAGCTTTCATCAGAAGTACACTGAGTTACTGGTGCTGTTCAATATTCTCTACATTCTATTAAAATTTTAAAAGTAGATTTTATACTTAATTGGGAAGAAAAGCATAGGCATAAAGAGTCTCAAGCGCTAAAAGTGATATCTTTTCTTTAAGGCCAGTTAAATTGCTTCCACTGACTTCGGAGAAAAATTAAAAATATTTCTTACAATGTAAGGATATACTTAATGAAACACACATAAATTAAAATAAATTTATGTTAACAATTAAGTTCAGATAATCTTAAGCATACAATTTAGAAAATTGTTCCATGAGAATGATCAGACTTAGTTGTAGTAAATATATATCTCTAAATAATTGATTAAAAATACTTCCTGACACCCTGTATGCCTTTAAAATACTAATAGCCTTCATCAAAGTTGCATCAGCAGATCATTCCAAAATCATTCAAATTTACTTATTCCTATATTTACCTAGAATTATAACTCTACTTTTGCTTACATCAATTAAAAGTGGTTAATAAAAGTATAAATTCTAACAAAACAATAGATTTTCAGAATATGAGTCTTAAATCTCTAATGATCTGTTAAAATATCAATTTAAGAATGTTGCATTAAGGTATTAAATAATATTATGACACCAAAATATTTGTGTACGTCACTTTATGTAGTTATAATTTCCAATTACCAATCATGTTATACAAAAGTATATTTTACCTATTGCTTGCTTTATAAATTACTTTTCCTGTACATGGCTTACAATCCCTTATTGTTATTATTTTTGGCAGTGCTCAGATTGTTCAAAATTTGGAAAGACCTCCTCTGTATCCTCTCACATATCTACTAGGAGTCAGATAAACAGAGCCTAAACACAAAAATTCTAGTCTAAAATTGGTGATGGATCTCGGGGGAAACCTAAACAGGAGTGACTGCTTAAAGCTATGAGGTTTTTTTTTTTTTTTTTAAAGCAAATATTGAAGGGGCTGGGGATATAGCTCAGTGGAATAAGCGCTTGCCTAGCAAGCGCAGGGTCCTGAGTTCAATCCCCAGTACCGCAAAAAAAAAAAAAAAAATAAATAAATAAATAAATAAATAAATAAATAAAGCAAATATTGAGGGTGAGGAAAATATTCTCTGAATACGTAATTGCAAGAATTGCTGTGATGATAAAACTTGCTTTGCTGAAATTGACTGGCGTTCGCATCCACAGGGAATTGGTGCAGCACACCTTTGTGCCTGGGTGGGGGTGGGGGAGTGGACTTAGAATCTGGGTTCTATATTTTGTCCCTTTCTCTTGGACACTATTACCCAGCCCTGCTTCCTGGCCGCCATGAACCAAGCATTCCTCTGAGGGCAATGAAACCCCTTTACACCATCGTGAGTGCTGGGCGGGTTGTCTCAGTGACGGCAAAGCTAACACCAAAAGCTGGTACAGAGTAAGTGGGGTCTTTGGTACGACTGTAACTTACCATGCAGTTTAGAAGGTTTTGGAACTGGTTTGTGGAGGCATTTGGAAAGGTTTGGAGATGAGGGCTAGAAAAACTGCAGAATGCTGCAAGCAGATACTGAGAGTGATTCTAGTGAGATCTTGGAAGACAAGAGCGCAGGCCCAAGGCCCACGCTCAGCAGGTTTCAGGTGAGGAAAAGGTCTGCATTAACTGTTGTGCTACAGTCTACATGGTGACACTATGGCAGAAAGTTTGCATGCATTTTGCCTATATTCTAAGAGGTGCCTGGAGACCCAAACTAAGCCCAGTGAAGTAATTAATCTGGTTGCAGAAATTTCAAGCTAAATCTCCACTCAGGCCATGACGTCCATCCTGCTCACCGGTTTTAGCCAGATTTACAGTGATAGTCTGGGGGAAAAGTAGAAGTAAAAATGTTTGAGAAACATAAATTTTGGTTCAGAAAGAAACATATATTAATTTGAGGCCAAGGAGGTGGGGGCTGCTGAAGTGATTCTTGCTATTAAAAATAAGCTCAGGGCTGGGGATATAGCTCAGTGGAATAAGCGCCTGCCTAGCAAGCGCAGGGTCCTGAGTTCGATCCCCAATACTGCCAAAAAATAAATAAATAAATAAATAAGCTAAATACTTTGTGCAAGAATCTGAGGTAGATGCCTTGACAGCCTCTGAGAAATCAGTGAAACCCCAATCCACTGTGGCTTCATGGGTTCACAACTGTAAATATTTCATTTGAGAAGGGAATCCTTGCAATCCCTCCGTAAGAAAGGTCTCCATGGGAACTGGTTGCCTGGGGTTCATTTCACACTGCTTAGGCATCTGTGTACTTAGAGGCTGCAACAGCTGTGATCAAAGGGAACCTGGCTGCTTCTCCCAGTGACATCAGAGCTTGGCATTATGTAGGTGATGCTGGTTTTACTAGGATCTAAAATGCAAGAGTTGTGAGTTCAAGGAGACTGCTACGTAGATTTCAAAGGAAGGTTTAGGAGGCAAGGCCAGGGTTCTTTTAGAGGTTAGTGAGTGAAACAGTAGGAATGAATCTGAAAGTGCAGTGGAGACTCCAGAAAATCAGCAGTCCTAGGAACGTGGAACATCCGCTAAGGAAAACTTCGCACTGTGAGTGAAACGCGCCCAGGAAAGAGGGTAAGCAGGCGGAAACAGATAAGGGAACAGGAGGGGCTGGCTAACCCGTTTGGAACACCGATGTTGAGCACCTTGTGTCCCATGTATAGTTTAAGGAGATGTGTTTGGATGTCGCATTGACAAAGGGTGGGACGTGATGCTTTACCTTGTGTCAACCTGATTGTTTGGGGGTCTGCCTGGGCATTGATGGAGCACCCTTCGGAGGTTTCTGGTTAATGCAGCGGGCATGGCCTTCGGAGTCCGTTTCTCAATTCTTCGCTTCCTCTCTGGTGTTGTTTCGCTGCTCTGCTTGTCAGCCAGCGTGGATTCAGCAGTTTCGTTCCGTTTCACCTTTCCATCCACCCCCTGACTTAGAAGCAGCCAATCAGATTAAAACCACTGAGACCATGCACCAAGTAACCCTCTCCTCATAGAAGCTGTGATGTTGAGTGGTTTGTCCCAGTGATGACAAAGCTAACACAATTCCCTAACTCTCCAGTCATATAGAAAACATGGAATTGCATCCTAATGTGGTGATTACATGACATAGAAAGCTTGTCAGTGTGGCTGCTAAATTCGCTTTACACTTAGTAAACTTTCTTAGTAGCACAGTCAAGCATCTGCTTACTTTCAGTGTCCTCTGGCACCTCTGCTACAACCTCAGGACATGTATCCCTTACTGTACTGGGGCTCTCACATCCTGGTTCAATATAAAACTATACATCTACCAGGTGGGATTACTCACATCTGTAATCCCAGCACTCTGGAGGCTGAGGAAGGTGGATCTCCGGGAGTGCACGGCTAGCCCGGGCTACGTAGTAAGATGGAGCCCAGCATGAACTATATAATGAGATCCTGTCTCAACAGTCATACAGAAAAAAAAAAAATCACCTGCCAGGAGTCGGAGCACACACCTGTAATCCCAGCACTCAGAAAGCTGAGGTAGGAGGAGCTCAGTGAGTTCAAGGCCAGCCTGTACTACATAAGTCAGTTTAAGGCCAGCTTGCACTACGTAGTAAGACCCTGAATCAAACAAACAATCCCAAACTATTAAGCAAAACACCCTACATGTTCTCCCTCTATGCGTAAAATATTTATAATAAGTATATAATATTTCACTTTAGTGATGACTTCTCTATTTATCTTTATTATAAATTACATTGAAGGTGATTGGTGTATAAGCTATATTATTTACTAACAGTAAAACTCTGAATAGAACCCACGTGCTCCAATGTAACAGCTCAGCAATCGCTGCAGTTTCCATGTGTTTCCCAAGTTACTCTAAGCCCCTCTTTCCCTCTGTTCACAGGAAATTTACTTCACACCAGAAACCTGATGAAAACTCCACATATCTTGAGGAAACAGGAACAAGAGAAACAAACAGAAGAGTGCAGGAAACTCGGGTTATTTGGTTCTAGCGCCTACACAAGTCTCAGTGCATTCTGCGCTTAGGCCGTTTTCAGCCATACGGCCTCTGGCCACCTGTTCTGGGTTACCACTCTGCTCCCTGGTGTATCCTCTGCCTTGACTTCTATAACCTGTACTAACCTTCCTCCTCAGAGAAATTCCAT
Organism: Dinomys branickii; assembly: GCA_004027595.1. NCBI lineage: Eukaryota > Metazoa > Chordata > Mammalia > Rodentia > Dinomyidae > Dinomys > Dinomys branickii. The sequence goes on along the minus strand of PVLD010005857.1, from coordinate 5,435 downwards.
CCTTATCTCACTAAGGCTGACACTGGATCACAACAGTCCCTGGCATGAAGATTCTCCCCCTTTCAAGCTCCAGGATTCCACAAGGGGTCCTGCTTCCCTCTTCATCCCGTTACACAGTAGCCACTTGAAATTTGCAAGCACTGATTTTTTTACTGACAGCTGTTGCAAAAGATTTGTGTTTTCCTTAGCGATATTAAGCTTTTACATATAGATAAATAAGATATGCATTTTGGAACCACTCAAAATATAATTTTTCCCTGTAGAAGCAATGACTAAAGAGAGACTGAAGACAGGGAGAAAAGCTATTTGCAGTTCATGCGGAATCACACTCTTAACCTACACAGAGAATGATGAGCACAGAAGCGGAGGGCACCTCAGAGAGAGGGGGCAACTGTGCCTCTCAGTCTGCAGTTCCGCTGAAAGGCTCGCAAGCTGTGGGTGGGCAGCAGAAGCTGGGGGCAATTCACTGCTGCCGGTGATGATACAACGCCCTGAGCAAAATCATCACTACTGTAACGGAGAGCAGATGGCAGCCGTGACAAAATTGTTAGAAAGAACAGCATGGAAATTTGTAGCTATCGGAGAAATCTGCAGAAACTCACCTGCAGAATCAATTGTCTGTGAAGATTTACCTGTAAACACTTTGTTCTCAGTGAAGTTAAGTCAAAGAAGAGAGATACAAGGCTGTAATTTTAGATACAATGTTTGACTTTCGTCTCAACTTCTGAACTATGTGTCTATGTGGAAGCATATTAAAAATCTCACTTGCATGTTAAACAATCATGTGATATGAAATATGAATAAAGTATGAGTTTATGATGGTTGGTTTTAATGCTCTTCTAAATACAATTTGAGTAGATAAAATAATACATGTAAGAACTAATTCAATAATGTGAATTGGGAATTCTAGCTTGAAATGGTTGAGTCCATATTGATAATAAATAATAACATGCTGTTTAATAACTTGGGGAAAAGTATAGCAATTTAAAAGATATTTCATAACAAAAGAACAAATATATCTTCGACTAATTTAATCATTTACTTGGCAAATGAAAATAGATTCTGTTTATATACAACAGATACAATTTATAAAGCTGTAGTTTTAGCTGCAGCTATAGATGCAAATGTATATACAGTGGGCTTTGAGGCTCTTTCAAGAGCTACCTAGCAACTATGCATGTCTTTCTTACAGGATTTACTTAAAAATTAATTTAAAATATATATACACCAAGAAGATGAATATTGTGAACTCAACTACAGGAAAACATATACAGAGATTAATGTCTCCTGTTTTTCAAAACTCATAAACAAAATAATTCAATATAGGAGTCTTGCAATATATATTTGTTTACATTTAACTTTAAATAGTTAATAATTTTGGTGTTCCCAGAAAAAGTATTTTATAAAATTATTTTTTATGTTTTCATTAATTGAACTAGACATATAGTGCATTTATGTGGATTTCTATATTATGACTTTGCAAACATCTATATATGGTTCATAGCTAATGTTTTCTTGTGAATTACTCAAAATATTTACAATTAAATTGTTTTCTATGAATAAATGTGTTTACTTATTTTTCCCCTATTTTTGCATTATTTCGTATGCTTCCCTTACTGTTCTGGCATAAAAAAATGCTAGCAAACTGCTCAATAAAATGATGAAAAACAGTAATCTTTGCCTTGTTCCAAGTTCCAGAAAAAAGTATTCAGATTTTCATTACTTGTGTCATGCTGAGGAAATTTGTTTCACAAATGGCCTTTACTAACTTTTAGAAATTCTGTGATCTTCCTGATTTTTAGAAAGTTTTACAATGAAGCCATGGTGGATTTTTCCAAATGAGTTGTATGCCACTATTTAAATGACTGTATGACTTCTTTTATTATTTATGAGCATAATAAAATATGCTAATTGAGTGGTAACTATCAAAATCTTCTACATTGTTGAGGCACATTTCCTTTTTCTACCTTCCTTGTTCTTTGTTGTTGCTGTGTTTGTTTTCCAAACTCACCTCTCTGAAAACATTCGTGTCTGAAAATTATACAATAATTTAAAAAGAAGCAAATGAGTGACATTAGAAAAGAAAATCAGATGTATGTCCCCTGAATACAAAAATCAGTGACTAGGTAGCCAGAATAACAGAGACAACATTATGAAACAGTGTTTGAAAAAGATTTTTTTTAACCATTTTAGCAAAGGCAAAACCAAAAACAGGCTTATGACCACAAAGGAAAAAATGGCAGTGAAACTCAACCTACTTACCTGGAGAAGAAAATTTCTGTAGTGAGATAATAGAATTGGCAGAAAAGTTAATTAATAGAATTTAAATTTTGTGAAATAGCATATTACAAAATGTATGCTCATCCTTTATAATTTTGGTAGTTTAGTTTGTTACATATTTAAGTGAAAAAATGAAAGTTATAAGAATATTAATATAGCAGCGAGAAGCAGACATTAGAAGAAAATAAGATTAGCAAGGGAAACTACATCTTGGAGGCTATTGCAGTAGCCCCAGAGAGTTTTGGAAAAAAGTAAGGCATGCAAGATGTTGCAGCTGACATCCACTAAAGGTGTTCAGATTAGCAGTCAAGATGAGGGAGAGGGGAGTTAGTTTGAAAAAGGGAAATTGTAGAACAACTATTTTAAAACAAAGAGAAATGAGTTGTTAATCCAGGGAAATAAAGCATAGAAAGTGTTAAATTGAGTTTAAAATGGAGACATGACATCAGAACTAATTACCGACTAGTCCTACAGGAAAGGGTACTGGAATAAGGATTGTGCATAAAGATTAAAGATCTTTGTGGAAGAAAGGCAGATGAGATTTCCACTATATTGAAAATTGTAATAGTGCTGAAAATTCAATCGATGCAATCAATTTGATTTATTAGAAATTAGCTTCCTAAAAATGGAGTTTGAAAAACACTGTTTGTGAAGAAATCCTCTAAGGTTGTTTTAAAATCTGTTTGCAAGGACATTTCAGTGATATGGGAAAATATAGACCATAGCTTTTAAAATTTCGTTTATATTTAAGATCTGCTTACCTAGTATCACTCCGTCTATTGTACCATTCAAGTTATCACAAGCGTCAAAATCTTTGAAAAAAGACAACTTCGAGGATGTACTTTTCACATTTCTACCTCATGGCATTTAGCCATACATTCTATTGCATACATAAATCCTCAAATATTTTTCTGTGATAGTTTAGTGAGACTGAAACAAAGAGAATATAGTTACAACGTAACAGAAGACGCAGCCAGCTGGGATGATTGCGCGAGAGAACGGGCAGGAAGGGCGCCGCGTTCAAACCCCAGGTGCTAAGACACGCATGGAAGGTATACAAAATCAAAACTATGACTTTAGGAAGTAATTACGGGAATGACTATGATGTTGTTTGCAGATTGATTTCTAAATAGGATGCAAGAACACAGAAAAATACAAGTCGTGCAATATGACAAAGTGAAATCACCCTTAGTTGAAGCGATATGTTAAATTTCAAAAGACTGAGAAAAAATTGTGAAAAAATATTTCTGCTTCAGAAAACAAAGTAATATTTCTAGTGAGATATAAATAATGGAAACAAGTCGAACTACTTTAATTGCAATTCTACCTATTATGTAATTCACAGAAAAATAACAATTGACCCATAAAGTTGTGAAAAAATGTGTAGTCACACTAATAATCAGACATAGAAACCAAACTCCTTTGTGGTTTGATAATTCTGACGAATCACATTGACAAAAATTAGTACATGAGGGCACTAGCTACTAGGGTGTGGGGTAAATGGTAGTGTGTTTCTTTCTGGTAGAAGTGCAAATTGTTATAATTTTGGAAACCAATGTCCTGTTCACATTTTTATTCTAGAGCTATTCTAGTACTTGAAAAACATTTACACATTCTGAGTTATAATTTTAATATATATGAGATAAAAAATAGAAAAAATGCATTTAGGGAATAAATTGTATATTAGTCAAATAATGGAATTATCTTTATAGATGTGCAAATACACATACCTCTGTGTATGTAAGTCAGGAAAATACACATACCTCTGAATATATGTAAGTCAGGAAGAATTGCAGTTTTCAAAATTTTCTTTATGGTACGAAACCATGAAATTAAAATACAAGATAATAAAATATCTTCTTACACGAATGCACAAAGATGGGCCATTTACTTTTCTAGTCCTGGGGATCATTGAAAACAACTCACCTTCTCCAGCCTTTTTTAACAAAACTGTTTAGTTTGAGTAGGATATTGCAGTGTTCCCCAGGATCACTTCACATTTAGAATCCATCTTCGCTGTTCCAAGCAGAAGGATCATGGGAGCAAAGGCCACTACTGGGACAAGCATTTCAGAATACAGAGTACTAACGCAGACAAAGCTCAGACTCCAGAGGGATGGTTATTCTGAGGGAGAAAAGAAGGAAGGTGAGGAGGGTCTTTGATAACACCTGTAACTTTCATTTCTTAAGAAGAAAAACAGGAAAGAAGAGAGAGAGCTAAGCATATATATATAGCTTGTTTTGTCTTAACGTGAATACTTCATTAGCAATTATGTTTATTCCTGTGGATTAAAATATTCTAAAATTTAAGCGATTATTTCGACAGAAATACCAAAGATGAATGGAACATTTTTGATGTTGTTTTGTTTTCTTAATCTAAGGTAACCTTGATTTAAATACCTACCTAAAATATTTTGTCTCCCCTTCAGAGTCTTTCAAAAAGCCTAATTCCTTTGTTTTTGAACAGATTTCCTTCATGTCTCTTAGTTTATGTACCCACGCTCAGGTTCTTACACCAGTGATACAATACGTTGCCTGCACATGTACTGCTGATTTATTTCACTTATGAGTATGGACTCCAGTTTTGACCACTTGCCTACAGTCCCCAAAACTGTCTTTCTTTATAGTTGAATAATATTCCATTATATAAAAATGCCACAATTTTTTAATCCAGTCTTCTGTGGATGGACACTTGGGTTGCTTCCACTTTTTAGCTATTACAAATTGTGGTGCTATAAACATGGGTGCACATATATCAGAGTGATATGATGTTTTCAGATCTTCTGGGAAAATACCCAGAAGAGGAATAGCTGGTTTGAATGGAACCTCTAGACCTAGTTTGCTGAGAAACCTCCAAACGTCTCTCCACAGTGGTTGCACCAGTCTGCATTCCCACCAGCAGTGTAATAGAGTCCCTATTTCTCCACAGCCTCGCCAGCATCTGTTATTGGATGACGTTTTCATACTGGCCAGTCTTACTGGGGTGAGATGAAATCTCGATGTTGTTTTTATTTGCATTTCTCAAATGACTAAGGATGTGGAACATTTTCTCATATATTTATTTGCCATTTGTATTTCTTTGTCTGAGAAGTGTGTATTCATCTCAGATGCCCATTTCTGGATTGGGTCTTTGAATTTGGACAGGTACATGTTTTT
>PVLD010005856.1:0-106970 GCA_004027595.1 Dinomys branickii | reverse complement strand
CTGGATACATCACACCAGACTCAAGCTCTGGGAACCAGAGACTGTTGCTGAGAGTGAACCACTCCCTGAGTACTCCTGTGAACCCATAGATGACTTAAGATTCCTGTTCAAGAAAAAAACAAAGTCTTCAGATAAGTGATGTTACTCCTGGCCTTTTTACTAATCAATTTGCCCCTCAGAGGAGGAGGCAATTCCTTTCTAAGGTGGGCCCAGGGATATGCAGAGTCATTACAACAGACCTCTTGTTGGATATGTGGTCTACTCCCCTTGTCTAGTACATCAGGACTTCCTTGGTGGGTATCCCCACTTCAAGGAGATGCTTGGAATAAATTACAAGACTATATTAATGAGATATGCAAGAGTTCAATCGTACATAGGTCAGCACACCGTTACAAAGTAACTAATTGGCCTATAAACTATACTCTTAATGACCCTGGACATAATACAGTCTTTTCCCACAAGGTCACTAAAGCCTCTCTACAGGCACTAATAAGGCCCCTATTAAATAAATATAAGGGTCCTACCCTGAGGGCCAACAATCATAGATATCAGGATGGTTATTTTCAAATATGGGATGATTATATATGGTTAACTCCCACTATAGGCCATCTCAGTAGAAAGGCCCCATTATGTTGGGAACAAAAAAATCATTCCTATTCTCATTGGCCTAACTCCACTAAATACTTGGGATGGACAGCCCCTGAACAATGTATACATATAATAACTTTACAGGCTGAAGACTGGTTTGCAACAGATTGGCTTACTCGCCCTGGAATTAGATGGGAAGCCCCCAATGGCACTCATTGGTCTTGTGGGACCAATTTGTGGCCCTGGCTACCCCCTGGATGGATAGGAAGATGCACATTAGGATTTGCCTGGTTACAAGGCAGGAGTGTCAAAACTATTGACAAACCTGTTAATTTACCCCGCTTACAACACCGGTGGTCTAGAAGTGTGTTTCACTGGTGTGATCACTTGGCCTCTATCTTTATCCCTTCCCTAGGGTTAGAAGATGTCATGCGGCATATCGAGGCCTTAACTAACTATACTCAGCGGGCCTTAAGTGACACCGTAGCTGGTCTCTCTCTCCTAAATGAAGAAGTAAAATTAATGAGGGAAGCCGTCCTCCAAAATCGGATGGCATTAGACATTCTAACAGCAGCACAAGGGGGTACCTGTGCAATTATAAAAACTAAATGTTGTGTATACATTACTGATCCCTCTGCTAATGTCTCAACAGCTATTCAAGATATCAGGCAACAGATCAATAATATGTCAGATTCTAAAAATCCCCGGAACTTATCCTCTCTATGGGAGGCCATCACTGGTTCCTCTTGGTGGAAATCTTTGTTAACTATATTCATAATAATTTTGTTGATCTTATTATTCGGCCCATGCATACTTAATTGGTTCTTTGCCTTTGTCTCCTCCAGACTTAAAGCTATACACCTACCCAAGATGAAAACGCCTGGTGTCTATCGAGGGCCTTTAGATAGACCCTCTGGAGAGTATCTCTGACTGCCGATCAACAACTACGACCCCTTTCAGCCTGAAGAAGCCAGAGTGGTCATCGCCCATTACTCCCTCATGGCAGTTCGGGTTACTTCTTCAGAGGGGGGAATGTTATAGGCTGCTGAGATAGATAGAAATACTATAGGCAGTCAGACAGGGCTGGGCCCTCAAAGAAGCCAACATAGAAGATAAGATACCTGTGGGCCAGACCTCAAGACGGAAGACTAAACAAATGCCTCCACATACCTCCCCAGGGATGAACAGCAGGGATTTGCCACCTTGAAGAGTCTTTGACCCGACCCTTATGGGAAAAGCCCCTGACCTAACACTTATGGGAAAAGCCCTGCTCTGCATGCCCGCTTGTTATGTGACTCGCTTTCCCATTTGATCCCAGTCCACTCAGTCTTACCTGGACAATTATACATGTAATCTTATTGGTGGACCATAGTTTTGTCCATCTCCCCTACCTTGGACCTGCCTCACCTCATGGTTTTTCCCTATAAAAGTCCCTGACAGAGACAGAGTCGGGGGCAACCCACTCGGGCCCCCCTTCTGTCCCTCTCTTGGACAGAAGCTTTCTTTCTCTCAATAAATATATTCTGCTCTTAAAAAAAAATAATTCTAGGCCCTTCCTTCCAAGTTCTTATTTTCCATCTTCATGATTCACTCTTTGAAAGCATAATTGACATCTAAAAATCAGCTTCCTTCAAGAAAACCCCAGTTCCCACCATATGAATACAGTATGATCTTGCCCTTTGGCTCTTAAAGGACATAAGAACCTGAAGTTACAAATCAAGATATTTCTCAAAGACTAGTCTAGCTTATTTAGTGTTGAAAAATACCATGTGAGACCAATTAATAGTTCAAGGCAAACAAAAACAAGTCTTTTTCTCTAGTAACTATGTTGACCAAGCTTGTAAAGGGTTTCCTTCGTTTTTAGAGTCCACTCCAAGATCTGTGACCCAATGACTGAAGGTAACATAGCAACACCTCCGAAAGACAAGCAATGTCATACTAAGTAAGGCAGCCTAACCCAGTAGTTGTGAAAGAAGTAATTCTTTGAAGGAAGTAAATCTATCTGCAGAGGTGCAACTGTGTCCACTCCCCCATCTGCACCAATCTCAGTCTAGATAAACTGTTAACATTGTCACACAGAGAAACTTAGCTCTTTGGAAATCCATTGACCTTGCTTTGCTTAATCAGGAGGGCCATTGCCTAAGAATGAATCTGCCTCCTTCAGCCAAGAAAAGTCTTAGTATCTTTGAACTCATGATTCTATTTCAGCTTCAAATGTCCTTGTCAGAATTATACAAACCCCAGGATTCATTTTTCATTTGAAGATCAAGCTCAGAATGCCTTGGCTTCTTTTTCCATCAGTGGCCTGTACAAGGAGGAAATTTCCAGAGCTTGTGATTTAGGAGTAACAATAGCTAAGGTAGCATGAGGCACTTGTCCACACGTGCACACATTCTATCTCATTTTCTAACAAGAAAAATAAAACTCAGAAAGCTTAAGGGGTTTGCCCAGAGTCCCCTAGCTAATAACCGAGAGAACCATTATTTGAACCTGATGTGCCTAGTTCCAGCTCTCTTCCCTGTGACCTGCACTGTGTCTCATGTGGGAAACCAGAGCCCAGGTGAGAATGAGAGCAACTGCAGATCCTCTTCTCCCCTGCAGCAGACCACTGGTACGCTGGCATTCTCCTGGTGCAGACTGAGAAGTTAGTGTCCTTTCATAGTGAATAAAGAAAACAGGCACTTAAACCTCCTGACCAGGCTCAACCTGCCACCCTGTTTCCCTCCACCACTACACTAAACCTGGAAGAGAATGCTGCTCTGTGAGGCAGCCATTTCCCCACTGCAGAGGAGAATCACTGTGTGGTCCTTGGGTCTGCTTCTCGCCATTGTCATTTCTGCAAGTGCTGGGTTCTAGTTTACCTCCTGGGGCTGGCATCTGGGCAAATGCGCACTTCCAGCAACTCGGTACTCCCTTTGCTTGTTTATCTCCGTCCCTGTTCTCTTGCCAGCAACGCAAGACCAAGGCTAAGTTGTAAAGAAAAGAAGTTTGACTCACAGCTCTAGTCCAAGGTCAAAAGGTCACGTTTGGTGATGACCTTCTTGCTGGCAGAGTCCCAAGGCAATGCAAGGGCATCACATGGCGAGAGACAGGGAACACGTAAGAGATCCAGTCAAACTGGCTTTTATAGCAGGCCAACTCGTGAGATAACACATTAGCCCATTAATGCATTAATCCATTAATCACATGAATGGATTAGCCCATTCTTAAGGGCAGAGCCCTATCCTCTTAAAAGTCCCACCTGGTTCCACCTCTGAATATCTCATAATGGGGATTAAATTTCAACATGAGTTTGGAGGGGACAACCTGTATTCAAAATTGTAGCACCTGTTTTTCCGTATCAGAAAAGCGTCTCTGACTGGAGGTTGGAAGAATGTGTTGGGAGAAGGGATTGGTCTAAATCCCAAATCAGCAGAGGTTGCCAGCTGAATTCATTTCTTTCTGTTTTTCTTTCTCAACATAGTCCATTCTTGTGCTTATGAGGCTCTCCAAGGGCGCTTTCCTCCTTAATTTGTCAGACATCCAGTCTGTTTGTTTTGGATGCAGAGGTGAAATCTGACAACTCCATGCTGCTCCTTAATCCAGGTCCATCAGCATTGTGTTTGGTAGACACTGAATCTAGGGCATTAGGGCAAGTAAGAAAATAGGCCCCTTTATTTAAATTCTTTTTATACAAGAGGTAGCTTTAATGAACTCAAATCTTGGACTAATTATCTCTCAGAGTACCAAATATTATTGCATATATGATTAGTAAACCAGTACTCATAATGTTTAAGAGTACAGAGTCAGCTAGAACTTGATCAGTCTGGCTCCAGCCTCTTCACTGCAAAAATGGCCACAGAACTGGAGACCAACAAATGTTTACTATTTTTCATGTAGGCAAGATGGATGGCATGGGGAAATTGCAAACCAATGAATATGACTTCTCTTACAGAAAGACACCAGGGTGTATTAATGAGTAGATAGTTCCTGCATCCTAAATCTACATGCATAATCATTGGTTTTCAAGGACCAGCTTACACCAAATGACATCATCCTTTTCACTTGGTTATTTGATTTATGGAACAGGGAGAACTATGGGCATGGGCCTTAGTAAGCTAACTGTTCAAGCTTCTCTTGAAATCTTAGTAGGTAAGATGAAGAAACATGAATTGACTGCTGGTAAATTATGCAAATTTATAACTGATGGAATAACTATATCCATAGAATGTTGATAGAATATCAGCAACTTAGACAAGAGTATTTATGCTACACTGCAAGCGATAACTAAGCATTTAGATGACACAACTGGGATCCTAGCTGGTACCTGTGGACTGGAAACTGAGCTAAAACTAACAATAACAAAGTAAATGGGGATAGTGTAAAGTTTTTCATTCAGATATATAAAAAGCAATAATATAAGTATACAGGAAGTGTAAGTGTGAGTTAGCTCAAACGCTTTATAGTACATGGGAATGCTATCGGCTGCAGGTAACAAAAAACTTGATTCAAGACAGGTAAGGCAATTTATCATCCCCTATAACAAGAAGACCGAAAAAGAGCAGTTGCCAATATGACAGCTTTGCCTTTCTGATATACTATAGGACAGAGGTTCTCAGGTGGGGGCACTTTTGCCCCCAACATATATTCGGCAATGTCTGGAGACATTTGGTCTTCACAGCTGGTGAGACGGGGTTATGCTTCTGACATTTAGTGGGTTGAGGCCAGAAATGTTGGTGAATATCCTACAATATACACAACAGCTACTCCTGCAAATAATTAATTTAATTGGTCTCCATTGTGTAGTCCCAAATGGCAATAGTTTGAGACTGAGAAATCTTGATTTAGAGACATCCAGCTCTACCTTTGAAGATGTAAGGAATTGTCTTCCTAAAGTCACAGGGAGCGGGGCCGATATCTGAGCAAAATTGGGGTTTGTTAGGAAGAAAGGGAGAGATGTAGATGTGAGAGCCTACCCTAAAGACAGTGCGTTCACTTTTTAAATATCTACTCTTGGTTGATTGTGAGCCAGGGTCAGTGCCAGCCCACGGGTCTTTGTAGGACTTAGGAGTCACCCCCTTACTCAGACACTTTACTGCCATCTGCTGGAACATTAATGAAAGAAACCTAAATCTAAACTGTGTTATAAATAGAGCCCCCTAGAGTTGTGCAGCATATAAGCTCATAATAATTTATAGCATCTTTCCTATGACTCTAATGTGCTTCACGTATGTAAAATGCCTGTCAAAGAAGTAGCTTAAGACTTTACTTTTCACAAGCGACTGTATGTCCCAAGTAAGACAAGTCAAAATCTCACTGTATTCCACATTGATCAAATTACTCTTCATTCAGTAATTACATTTTATTAAAAAATGAAAGTGACCAAAAGAAGTTGGATTGAAGGAGGAAGAGTCAAGAAGTCATAGTGTATGAGAAGTAGCTAGAAACAAAAACACACTAGGAGTGAACCAGAGTGTTCTCTCCAGATATTCATGGATGTTAAGGGAAGAGATCAGATTGAATCTGTGTTTCTCCAAAGAACAAAACTTGGTCCAGTGAGTGGAACCACATAGACTTATGAGATCAGGCGGCTGGAAGTGTGCCCTGTTGGTCACTGAACCGACTCCCATTAACAGAGCATTCTTCCGAAAGGGCTTCCCAGCAGTCGTCTTGCCAGTGCATCTTTAATGAAGGGACAATCTGTCCATCTTTAGACGACCCTAACGTGTTTTTAGTACTTCAGGCTCCTCTAATCCCACCATTCCTTTTCTCATTGGCTGCTTTCTCACGACCAGTGGGTTTCAGAGTTAGAGTTTCTCTGCATAAGGAAGAAAATTTTGTAGCCAGGGTTTCCACCCAAAGGCTTCAAATAGAAATTGGATAACCACCTTTCAGGAATCAGATAGATCTTCTATTGATAAAATGAAAGAGTTACACCTGGAAAATCTCGAAGTTCTTTTCTACTATGCAGGTGGAGTGTGGCCAGTGGGCTACAAAATCAGAAGTGTGAGGTGGCTGCCAGGTTTCTTCTCTGAATTCTTCCCCTTCTTTGTACACATGTGTACACTCTGGTGTTTGGGTTTACCATAATTAATTTAACCAGTCCCCAAGTCATAAGTCTTCAAGTTGTTTCCAATTCTTCATTGTAAATCATACTATAATAAATATTTTATATCTCCCTTTGAGGTGTGTAAGCAAATAATTTTATAGACTGAGGTCCCAGTGATAAAACTGCTGAGTGAAAGGAATAAATATTGCAAACTTAATCATCCTGAATGATTTGTATCAACTTATACCCATATCGATACTGGACAATCATTTCTGTCAAGCTGATAAATGTGTATGTAGATTTGAATTTCTTTTATTAGTAATGAAGCTGAGCAGCTTATGTTTATTGGTTTGTATGAATTATTCTCCATAACCTTTGACCATTTTATTGAACTGTCAATATTTTGTAAATTTTCTTTCTATCTTATGGATATTAATGGCATATGTATGTATGTATATATAAAATAAGTATTATTTCCAGCTTTGTAGTTACTTTTTAGGTAATTCAGTTATTTTTCTAGACAGAAGTTATTGATAAAATGAAATTTAATAAAATCTGACAATATTTTATTTTATAACTTTTAGGTTTTAAATTATGCCTGGATAAGTGTTTCAAATAGAAAGGTTATACAAGTATTCTCCAATACTTTTATAGTAGATGTTTCATATTAGATTACTTAGTCTTAATTTTTTATGTGGTATCAAGAAATTATAGACATTATTTTTTCAAATATGTATTTAAGTATTCTTGTCCTACTTATACTTTAAATTTTCCAGTTACTGGCATGATTGTCACTTTTTTACATACGTAGTTCCCCTATGTTTACACATTCATCTATTTGTGTAGTCATTATTCTCTTCTGTTGATTAACTTTCTTTTCCTCTACCTCTATCATACAATTTTCTTTATTTTATTTTATTTTAAAGAGAATAATAAAAAAGAACAATAGAAAAATACCAGCAACATAGACAAAAACAAAACAAAGCAAAAACAATATAAATGATACAAGGTTTCAGAACAAAATGATAGGAAATTGCCGTGGATTATAGTATTTTTGGTAGCTCATAGAATAAGTTTCCTTTTAATATTTTTTACAAAATGAGAATCAATTTGCCATATTAGAATGTTTAAACCCACTGAGCTTCTTACTGGAATTAAATTGACAGCAATTCAGGAAGAATTGACATTTTTACCTGATTAAATTTACCCATCTAAGAACTCATTGTGGTATTTTTAACTTCTTATTTACAACTTTATTTAGTAATTCAAATATTCTATATCCTTTGAGAAAATTTTATAACATTTTGTCATATATTTCTTGTTAAATTTGTTACTAATTGTTGTGTAATGAAGCATGTTTTTAAACGATTTATAAAAATATTTTAATTTTCTAAACTATTGCCAGTCTGTAAGAAATCTATCACTTTTGAGGGTTTTATATAATTTTTTTCTGGCTACCTCCTAGAACTAGGTGGTTAATTCTCTTGGATATTTCAGTTGCTTGCATCAGCCACAATAATGACAATTTTCATTTGTCGTGTATGTTTCCCTATTTAATTCTCTAATTGTTCTACTAGAACCTTTAGAATAATAATACATACAGTGATGATAGACATCTTTGTCTTACTCTTGATTTTAGTGGTTTCTTCTAAAACCACTTCACCATGGAGGATGTTGTTCAGTTATTGTGTGATAAATAATTTTATCAAGTTAATAAACTCGATTTTCCTAAGTATTTTTTTATCAAGGATAGAATTTGAATTTTGTCAAATAACCTTTGAGTATCTATTGCAATGGTCACAATTTTTTCTTAACCTCTTAATATAAATTAATGGATTTCTTTTCCTCCACCTCCTTTTTTCTTTTTCTATTTCTTTTTTCATTACTAGGGATTGAATCTAGGGCCTTAAGCATTCTAGGCTAGCAATCTACCTACAAACCCATCTCACAATAATTTATTTTCCATTTTTATACTCTATGAATTGGCCTATATTTTGTTGCTATCTGATTTTAGTATCAGGGTTAAATGAGTCTCATAAAATTATAAACTGAGGACTTTATCTCTAAGTACACATAAGAAATATTTGCCCTTTGGAGTTATGATAGAACTTAGTTGCAAACTTGTCTGGACTGAGGCCTTTTGGATGTTGAATATTTTATTGTTTTTGCATTTTCTGCTCTGAAACTTTTAGGCTCCTGCCTTCTCTCAAGATAATTTTGCTGTTTGTATTAGTCATGAAAGGTCTTAATTTCACCTAAAATTTCAAGTTTACTGACCTAAATCTACAGATGATACTGAAGATTTTTAAATTCCCTTTCATGTCAGTTATATCAGATTGCTTATTTACAAAATTATGTTTGTAATCTTTCTTACCCTTTTATTCTTGCCAGTCTTGAAAGATATTTGACTTTTTAAAAAATCTTCTCAAATACTGCAGTTATAGAAATCATAACTACTTTATCTCAGCATTTTCAGTGGCTCTGTGCAGTAGCTGGGTACATACTAAGCACTCCTTAATTGGTTATTGACCTGGTAAATCAATAAAGCCTTGTTTTGATATTTGTATATCAATTCTGTTTTTCCCCATGACTTCTATTCTCTAAAAAGAACTTTGAAACTATTTGAGACTAAAAGGAACAACAACAACAACAATAACAAACAAACCCGTAAAACATGGAAAAGGGAAAATAGAAAAATCTTAAGTAAAATCCAAAGACAAAATATGAGAGGTGTGATCAAATACAAAAGTAACAACAATAAGTGTAACTAAGTTAAATTCTTCAAAGGAAAAGAGTCTCAGACTGGCTATACATGGTCTGAGAAAGCCTGAGAATGGGCTTCTGGTCCAGGAGAATAGGATGTGCGGAGGGAAGCAGTATGAAAGTACATGGCCTATTGAGGTAGAGTCAAAACAGCTGGACCCTAAGCATCATTTGCAGGTGGAAAGGAATGTGACTTGGGCTAGGATAGGGAGACATGGCTAGTACAGCCCTGATCATGCAGAGCTAGCATGTAATGCCAGACTTTGAACTTTGTTCTGCAAACTTTTGGATTTGTACAAATAGGAATGAGATAATTGAGTTATGTGTTTTAGAAATAACACTGGGGTGGCAAGGTGAGGGAGGGCGCATGTGTGCTGGGAAGCCAGCACAAGGAGAAGAAGACCATTGTACCACAGGAAGCAAGAACTGCTGCTGGGAGACTGAGAGGAGATAGATTCCAGCAAAGTATATTCGCTTGAATCTGGGGAACTGTTGGATACAGGGGATAAAGCAGAAGGAAAAGTCGGGGATGAGTCAGAGGTTTCTGGTTTAGGCAACTCAGAGGATTATGTTGCTATTCATCAGGATAGAGAAAACAGGAAGAGAAGCAGGTTTGAGGAGAGTGAATGAGCTCAGGCTTAAAGTTATTGCTTTCTAAGTTACCTGCAAAAAATAACAAACTGTTGGTATCAACAGGCTGGGACAATGATTGGGTCTGGATCGCAAGAAGACACATCTGGGCATCATTAGTGTGTGTGGTTGTTAACGCCACCATGGGTAAGATTGTCCTGGAAGCAGGTACAGCAACAAGGCTGGCTTTGTTGGTATGTGACCATGCAGGGTACTGTGCTCAGAAGCCCATGCTGGATTTCAGGCACTGATGTTCCTGTCTTGAATTTCTTAATAATTTTTTAACTGGCGGCTCACATTTTCATTTTGCACTGAGCCCTGAAAATTGTGTAGTAGTTTCTGAGAGTGAGGAGGACGAGGACAAGCCTGAAGCACCAAGCCAAAAGAGGTGAGCAGTGCAAGAGAAGCCCATGCGGCTATGGCGGAACCTGAGCGAGGTGGTTGAGGTGCTGATTAGGGGGTCATAGAAATGAGAGAGATAAGAATCCCACAGGTGCCACATCACGCAGAAGGACTGATGACCCGGGAGGATATCAGAGCAGCAGCAAGGCTGAACTGTCTGCAGCATAAAAGGGATAGCAAATGTGCAGACAACACAAGCAGACAAAACAGACTTCTGCGGGTGTGGAATAATGTGTAGAAAGATCCAGATTCTGACCACTGCTTCCCTTTTTTACTGCCACTGTTGTCATTCAACCCCTCATTGGCCGCCATCTGGACTACAACAGTATCCTCCTGATACTCTGTTTCATCTTTGCCCCTGATGGTCACACTGATTATGCTGGAACCTAAGCATAATCAGATCATGTCTCTGTCCAAAGCCATGGAGGCCTTCTCAGCTAAGCAGTGCAAGTCTTTGCTGTGGACTTGAGGTCCTCCAGTCCTTGCTCTGTATTGCCAACCTCTTTCTTCTTCCATCATTCAGCTCCAGCCACTCTGGCCCCCTTGATTTCCTCTCTCATTCTGGGTTGGCGCTTTGCCCAGCCCTTCCCCTGCCTGGGATGCTCTCTGGCCATATGCACCCTGGCTAATTCTTCTCTTGCTTAGGATTTGCTCAGATATGCCCCCTCAGTGATTGCCTTCATCCAGGTTGTCTGTATGTGTAACCCTATCTTGTGTTATTTTCTCTACACCCTTAACACCACCTGAGCTGTGGTGCAGTTATTTCTTCATTTTTTGCCTTCTCATTTCTGGAGAGATGTTTGGATTTCTATGCAGTTCATCTGTTTGGCTACTTTTACAAACACCAGTGGCCCTGGCAGGAGCGGAGGCACCAGGAGCTGCGTGGACCCTATTTCCTAAGCCAAAAATATGATATATTGTCTGGTAAGTATAGAAAGTATTTGTTTGTCCATTTGTATATATACCGCTTTGTTTCACCAAAGGATTTAAGGCAGCTTACAAAGATGCATAAAATTCAGTGAGATGATATAAATTAGAAGCAGGTGAGAAGGAAAAAAATGTACAAGCAAGGGTGAAGCCATAAAGAGGAGCCAAGGATGGGACTAATACAAAATAAACATACCATCAACTTTGATCCATTTGCTAGGGGTGGGCCACAAATTTGGCTCTACAATTTCTAACAGCCAGTGCCAAGATGAAACATGATCAGCTGAACAGTTCCCAGGATTGTCAAGATTAAAGGGAACCACTAGCCCCAGAGAAACATAAGCATCCCTGATGTCCTGGAGAACAGGAAACATGTCTCCTTCACCCCTCCCAAAGAGGACAATGGAGAAGACAACGAGTGAGTGCTTAGAGGCGGAGTCTGATGAATGCAGTTGTTTGGGGAGCTAACAACTGGGGGTTCATCCCGCTTGCACTGGACACATGCCTGCACAAATGGTGAGCGGGGTAGTATGCCGAATCCCCTAGCAATGCTTTCTAGGAAGGGTGTCTCAAAGCCGAGTGTCACGCAGGTGCCGGGGCACCCTACATTCTCATGATTGGAATTTTAACTGAAGCTTTGTGTGGCAGAGCTTTATGTGAGACCCATCAAGCCATCTGGTGTTAAGCAAGGGAAAGGTTAAATAAAAACTGAATCCCTTCACCAAAGTTGAACAGTCAGAAGCAAGATTCTTCCCAGAAGATAACGGTGGACACAGTGAAACAGAGTGGAAGTGATTTCAGTCTGGGAACATTTTAAAACAGATCCATCCAGCCAAACACCTACCCAATTTTTTTTTAAGTGTCAGTAATATCTCCTTCCTGCTGCATCTTCCAAGATAAACCACTTGTGAAATGCACGCCAAGTTAGCTGTGTGGAGACCTGTGTGGGATGATTAACTGTTAAAAACTGAGGGACAGCTACCAAAAATAATGAGTTTCTGATCTGAAGTTTGTCTTTAAGGCACTGATCAGATGGTAGGGCCAGTTGTGTCCTGGGACAGAATTGTGAAGTTGAGCTACCCCAGAAAATCCAGATTGTGGGTTGTCAGGATGCGCAACTGGGCTGGTGTGGCCCCTCCCCAGTCCTGTTCCCCACCCCTGATAAAGATCCCAGACTGCCTTCTTGCCCTCCCTGGCATGTTGAAAGTTTTCAAGATAACTAAGTGCCCCTCCTCTCAGGCCCTGGGAATGAAAGTGCTAGCCAAATAAAATCTATAGTGTGTGGCAAAGGACACGCAGAAGAGTTGAATTGCAAGGCAGGCTTCAGGCCCTGCCACTCTTCCACACTTCCCAGAAGCCTCGCCCCTGAAATTAGGATTGCAACTCCATGATCAAATCAAAGAAATGGGTGGACAGTTTTTTTGAGTATCTTCCCTAAATTCTTCCTGACACAGATTGAAATAGTCTGTCAGATCCACAAATATTGAGCACATTCAACAACCAAAGTACCACGCATTTAAATTACAAAGAAGTCTCCTACCGCTCTCTTAGGCCCCTACCAGATTGCTTGCTCTGCAGACCCCCTCTCAACCTTCCAACCCCACCCCATTCCCCAGCCCCTAGGAAGCTCAGGCCGACCCTCTGTTACATCCCCCAGTCTCCTTGGTCATCCAACCTTTCATCTGGCTGCCCTTTCTCCACATTCTCACCCTCTTGCTCGCTCTTTGGGGTTAGTCATAATAACCCCTCACGTCATCGGGGCAGGAAATCACCTTAGATCTGCCTCACAACCACAGAAGGTGGGTGGTTGGAGGCCAATTATTATCTCAATTGTACAAATAAGAAAACAGACTCAGAATCATCCCATGGTTTTCCCACAGCCAGGTCATTGTGAGTGCCCAGGCAGAGAAAAACACTCAACACTCCAGGCTCCTAGCCCATACCACACCCATTCCTATTTTCCGAGACAGCCACCAACTCTAGGACAAGTCAGCCTGATGAGGGAGGACAACCGGTGTGTAGGTGCGTTTGTGCATGTGTGCTTGTGTAGGGGCAAGAAAAGGGGATGAAGGAGGCCTCTGGAACCCCCATTACCTCCGTACCTTCTGCTTCATACTACCAGGGTATGACCAAGCCAGAAGGACCCCAAATTTCCCCATCAAAACTCTTCACAGATGGAGGAAATGGAGGTTCTAGGAGAGTGAGGGCTCCTCTGAACAGTGATTGGAACCATTCCATGATTGAAGCTGATCACCAGAATCCATAGGTTAGAGCTAGGGTCAAATTCACAGCCACACACACCATCCACACCTCTTGCCATCCACCTCCTGTATGTCTCAGCCACCCAGTATAAGTGGTGGCCATGAAATCTGAAAAGAGCCAGGATTGGATGCCTGTGGCTCTTCCTTGCAGCCCCATCTTGGCAGAAGACCATCTGGGTGATCTTGAGCCATTCCCTCTTAGTCTTTACCACAAAGGGGATGACCTACCTGAGCTTCTAGGTCTTTTTGGCCTCCATGTTCATTCTAGAACTCCAGAGTTTTTCTTTAGGAAGCACCAATCTCCTTGGAGAGATTAGCTGTGGTTGAGTGAGGTGGAAAACCATAGAGAGGCAGAATTGACAGGGTGAGTGTTAGACTGTGGCTGGAGACAAAGACAGGAATTCTGACCTGAAAGAGGCAGGAGGAGGCAAAGCACTAAGAAGAGGAATTTCAGGAGGCCCAGGGCCAGGGAGAGGACTGAGAATAAGTCAAGGCTCCCTTGGGACCCCACGCAGCTACAAACTAGGAGTGCTACCCAAGGCCCTGGTGTCCTAGGATGTACAGTTCCTTCTTCCTCCAGATGGACAAGCTAAGATCACCTTTAAGATGAATGAGTCTTAAATGATTCTTGCAGACCTGTTCCTGTACAGGATCGCATTGCTTCCTCAGCATCTAAGATGCCAAAGAGATTGATATTCCAATTGCAGGAAATGAGGCCAAGAAGTAAGGTGAGGGCAGAGCTATGGCAGACACAGGGACTGCAGAGCCTGGACCATAACGTTCTCCGTTCTCCGCTATGGAACTCCAACTCCAGAACACCCTTTCTAACCAGAGCCCACATCCCTGAGTTGATGAATACAAACTACAAATGTGATATCATGAAGAGATTCTCGGAATATCACCAGGCAGTCAAAACACCCTGCCCCAGGCATCAGCATTTTGTGTTCAGTACTAAACTCACCCATACAGTAATCTTTTTCTTCATTTCACTCACCAATAAACACTTATTGAGCTCCTTCTGCATACCCGATACCTGCTGCACTGTAATTCTATAATCTGTTTAGCATACGGGTTTTAAAATGTGTCTACATGTCTTTGTCATGGTGTACCGGATGCCACTGGAGCATTTGGGAGCAAGTTCTTTGCCTGAATCCCAAAGTCTTCCTGAGAAACTGCCTCCTCCCCGCTTCTAGATCTCAGGAGAGGAGTGAGACTCGAGGAGACTACTAGATGGCGTGAAGAGTAGAGACGGGGGAGTGGAGGGAGGAGGGAGTGTGAAAGAGATTGAGAGAGCTGTAAAAGCGAGGAGGTAATCACCTGAGAAGTTCTTCTCCATCATTAAAGAGGATCTTAATTAAAGTCCCTGAAATAGATACTCAAAACAAGCAGCAGCTGTGGGAACCAGATCCCATGGGGATAGCACAGCCGCCCAGAGGTGCTGGGTGTTAGCTAGCCGGCTCTGGCTCCTCACCTGTCATTAGGGAGTGGGAAATCACCTCACATCAAAGCCATGCAGGAAGGAATGTGACAAATGCCACTCACCTTTAAAACAGGGATGAAAATAAACTCCAAAGTCTGCCAACTATTGTGTGCAAAAATTCCCAGGGCAGAAGGATGACCCATAGAGATGAGCAAGGTGTGTCTAGCCAGGAAGCAGAGCTGAGATACTTGGATGTGAGAACTGAGTCCTCCCTGACTGTGGCCATCTTGACCTAAGCCTGTCTCTCCTGTCCTTTGACCTTTAGTTTACTGGAGTTGAGGAACTTGGAGACCCCTCCCCATTGTCCCTTCACCCTATCCAATTACTTAACATGGTTCCTTCACTTCCCATAGCTGTCTGGGAAATTGGAGCCTTGACACAAAAGAATGGGGTCCAAGGACATTATTGGTCAAGGGTTTTATCACCAGTGAAGAGGAACATAGTCATTTCCTGCCTTGGACCTTCTAATTTCCCTCTTCTGTGAAACAGTCAATTTCTTCTTTGGGTTGTGATGTGGGTAGTCCAGGTGAAAAATAACCCCTCAGTAGAGTATTTCAATACAATATAATCCAGCATGCAGGATTACAGTACAGGCTAGAATTTCAGGACCAGTTTATGGCAGATTCTGACAGAAATTTCCCAATGAGGACCCAGAAACCAGAGGAGCTAGGAGCCAGTGAGCCAATCTTTTGGGCCAGTAATGGGTGGATCTGGTGTGAGACAGAGGTACGGTGGCTCAGCAGGCAGAACACTTTTTGTCCAAGTTGATGTTTACACACTCATCTGGCTAATACGGGAGAATCATTAATGTAGGTACTTTAGTGAGCATGACTCAAGTACAAAGCAGAGAAGTAGTGGCAGAAAGACCAATGACAAAAGCAGAGGCATAGAAATTCAAAGATAATCAGGGGATGGAGATGTCAGCCATGGAGCAGTCTTTACTGCAACACCAGAATTTCCCAAGTAGCTTTCTCTTGGTCCTTCATCGATAAATCTAACATCAAGAGAGGACAGCCTACCCTCTCCTGTCTCAGCCCTTTACCTGGAATCATCTAACCATCCTGTCGCAAGCTCAAAGCAAATCCCAACAACTCTTCCCATCCATTCAGAAGGGAGTATGGCCAAGGCTCCATCACAGCCTTCCACCAGGGAGAACCCTGAGCTCCACAGTGGTAGCAAAATACAAAGCAGTCTCTTTCTTGGCCTCTAAAATGACTTCTTCACACTCTATTAAGTCACCTTGGCCAGACTTCACCCTTCATGGGTAAGGAGTAAGACAGTAGGATTGGCTCTAATAAAGCTTTGGATTCTGCTCACACTGTGATCTGAGGAATTCAGAGGGCCATATGGACCAAAGCGGCCACAGAAATCTTTCTGGGGGAGAAGTCATGAGATCTGAGCCTTTAAGGACGGAAGGAATTGACACAAAGTGGACACTCTTTGCAATGGTACCTGTATAGGCCATGAACTGACTGCGGGGGTGGTGCCATGAATGAATATCCCAACCAAAACCCATTTGACATTTAATCCCCATTATGAAGTATTAAGAGGCAGGACTAGGTGGGACCCCTTAAAGATGATTAGGTCATGAGGGCTCTTCCCTCATGAATGGATTAATCCATTTGTGGATTAATAGATTATCATTAACACAAGGGTTAATGAGTTACCTTGGAAATGTGTCTGTTATAAGTGCAGTTTGGCTGTCACTTGGGTGTAATTCTCTCATTATGCGATGCCTTGTCCTACCTTAGAACCTGGTACAGTGTCCCCGCCAGCAAGAAGGCTCCCACCAGATAAAGCCCCTTAACCTTAGGTTTCCCAGCCTCCAAAACCATGTGGTAGTTGAACTATCTATTCTTTATAAATAACCTAGTACTTAGTTATATCAACAGAAGATCTATGATAAGAAGTTATTCACTTCTTAAACTATAAGTGGCAGAATGCAAACAGTGTTAGAGAAATATTCACCCTGCCCTTGCTACCAGAGACTGTGCTAGGGTAAGAAAGATACAAATGAGGGTTGGTACACAAAGCTCTGATGAGCACTCCATTGGAAGTTTCCAGGGGTTTCTCTTGTTTAAGTCCTGGGTCCTCCAGAACTATAGGTATTAGGATAGAAGGATAGCATGCCTGGGGATTTCCTGGTCATTACCCACTTCTTTTGGCCTCTGGTTACTGGGATATCTTGTAGCCTAGATAACCAAGCCATCCTCCTCCTCTACATTAAGCATAAGTGAAGCACAGAGATGTGATCTGGCTGCAGCATGGAGTCTACAGAACAAGTTTGTAGCTCTCCTAAGAGTTAAGGATGGTCTTAAAAGTCCTTTACCCTGAAGGATTCTAACAAGGTCTTTTTCTTTGCTGCTGGTAATAAGCCCCCCTACACACACCTGTGAACTGTGGACCTTTAGTTTTGAGGGAAGGGGTTTGGGAAGGGTCAAGTTTGAGACTATCTGCCATTATCGCAATAATAAAATAATCACAGTTATTGCTACAACATCTGGCACTCTGTTTCCCAGGCATGACTCTAAATGCTCTTGCCACCTTCACTCAGGTAACCTGCACCTTCAGACAGTGCTGGAGCCCATCCTACAGCTGGAAAAACCAAGAAGAAAAGGCCAATTACTTCCCCTGAGTCACATGGCAAGAAGAAATAGCACTGAACCTTGTTCCTAAGCTCTCTACAAACTGACCATCTTCAAATGCCTTCCATTCTGATCTCAGCAGCATTTCCTAGGGTCCCATTATGTGCCTAGATCTGTGTGGTCACACAAACAAAACATAACATGGAAAATCCAGCATCTTCAGTGTTCCATGAGTATCTGAAGTGTCACAAGCTATCTGCACGTGTGGAGAAGTTGGCCGTGAAATAGGATTAAGGAACTGTTTTTTCCAAATTCTAAATGTAGATCCAGTGTCTGACAAAGAGCGGAACATTGAACACCAAACTTTCTGGGAAATCCAGAGGTATGTTCTTCCTACCAGCCTCATAGGGAAAGCCATGAAGACTCCGAAAGGGCTTTTGTGGACCGGTGAAGAAAAGTCCTGGCTAGACTTGAGGATTACGAGGGCACTGGCTGCGGGCCAGGCAATTTCAAACAAGAGCAAAGTGAAATGGACACTGTTGTCCACCAAATTAGGTGATCTTCAATGCAGCCACCTTTGCAGGAGAATTCAGCGGGCAAGGGGGAGAGGTTCCATGTCCCCAGGGATACCAGCTTGGTACAGTTGTCCATGTAAGAGCCCTGGGTCTTGTGACTGTGTCATCGCAGAGAAACTTAAAAGGGACCAAACAGATAGAAGACCAAGAGCCTAGGGTCAGTGCCTGATATGGACAGCAGCGGCAAGTCCTGTTGTTGGTCCTTGATTGCCAGCCTTGTTAGATAAGAGTTGTGTTGACTCTTGAAGCTTCACGACACAATGCCAACTCTTCAAGTACAAACACACAGAAGAGTGCACTATATCACCCATGCCTTTGGCCATCACTCACACCATAAATAAAGTATTAACTGCACCTCAGACTACAAGTCTGTGCGGGACAGTGAGGGGAGATGGGAACAGAAAGCAGAGGATTTCAGAACCTACTTGACAAGTGGAATTTCCGCTCCCAGTGGAAGCGGAGAATGGCACACATAGGTGTAATTAGCTCACCTGTTTTAACGATCCTGCAGTTTCCCCAGCTCAGAAATCACAGCTGGGCAGATCCCCAGCTGGGTGAGTGCAGGCAAGAGGGTGTTTGTGGTGGGTGGAGGCCCCATCCTTTCTCCGGTGGAGAAAGCCATTTATGACCTCACGGGATGAAAGGAACCAACCCAGGCCCTCTGAGCTGTTATTATAACAATTATCAAGAACTATCACCTCCCTTTGGGAAATGTCCCTTTTCAAGTTGCAGCGCCCCAGCACACCCTGGCTCACAGTTGCTCACAATCATTACCGGATGCCCAGGGCAGCTTATGAATGTTTCCTTTCCAGTGTTCATGAATATGGTCCTGTTTATAGGAGTGTAGGTCTGCAAGGGGCTCATTAAAGTCATCACTACATAGTGGCGAGGGAGCGTGTGTGTGCATGGGTGTGTGCACATGGGTGTGCTCTGATTGTTTTGTCCCACCACAGTCCCCACCCCCCAGCTTTCCCCAGTGGTTAAAGGTGCCAGTGTTGGAGGTGTGGATGGCTTTGATCCTACCCAGCCTCCCTGCTCATGAGCACCGAGAGGAGGCTGAGAGGAGGATAAGGGAAATGTTTTCCCAATTTTTCCCCTACAGGGTGACTCACACATACCTCACCCTAGCTGCAGAAGCCTTGAACAGTTGGGCTTGGGGCTCCAGGGCGTACGACAGCCCTATTTCCTTCTAGAAGGTGACTCAAGACTAGAGTTCTCCTACCTGGATGTCCTTTCTTTGGATGGAAGAACAACTTGAGGAGCTCTCTGTCCCTACCCCAGCCACCACTTGACTCCCTGCCACCTCAGGTCACTGGGGGAGGGACAATGCTCATTGTGGATTCTTGAGGAAATTATATCAAATCTGTTGGAACTTTAGCAATATCTGCCACACCCATGTTTTATTTATTATATAAAAGGGGACACCAAGACTCAGAAAAGAGTGTCCCTTTCCCAAGAGCACACAGCTGGCAAGTGGCAGAAACAAAATGGAACTCAGTGTGCCCATTCTGGAAGACGAGAGAAAAGTTGGATATTTGTGCAATTGTTTAGGAGGCTGCTTATGTTTCACTTTATAGTGTTTTTCTGAAGTGGGGCACTTTTTAGAGATGTTCTGTTTTTAAAGTTAACGTGTGCTAAGTCTTTGGGAACTCAGTCATTTAAACCTCATGCTAACAGCTAGGAGATCAGATGAAGACTATCCCCATTTTCTAGATGAGCAAACTAAACCCCAGAGTCACATGTTCAAGGTTGCACAGCCAGAAAGTGGTGGAGCCAGAATACAAGCCCAGAGGGCCCAGGCCTGCTCTCTGCACCTCGTTGCTAAGCTCCCAATTCCTCGTGTTCCAGTGGGACACAGCTCTTCTCCGAAGATTTCCCATCTCTCCTCCGTCTTCAATGTAGTGTCCAGAAGCACTCTGCAGCCCTCCAGAGAGCCTGTTCACTGGATAAGAGCTTTGGAGGACAGATGGGCAGGGCTGGCAGAGCTCGTACCACCGCCTCGAAGATGGACAAAGTGTTTTGTAGATAGTGATTCTGGATAGATGCTCTTGGCAGAGCTGGACAGGGCTTGCAGGGCACACACTGCCTTTATTGCCAGGCCCATTTTTCTACCCCAAATTGTCCCCTCTACCACGCATTGTCTGGATCACAACATCTTTGGCCTTTATAAAGAGTTAGCTCTTTCGTCACATAAAAAAGCTCTGTCATTTTTCTCCTGTGGTGGGCTCACCTACATAGTCAAGACCAGTGGCTGCTGACCTATCTAGTCCTCCCATGTGGAGTCCAAATGCTTCTGTCTCCTGCAGGATTGGAGAGTGTCCTCGTCTCGGGTCTGGGAGTGGAAGTGCAATGGGAATCCAGGATTCAAAGGAAGGACACGGCAAGGCCTGAGAAGGCCTGAGAGAAGAGAGGTGAAGAGTTTAATTGAAGAAGAGAGAAAGGAGGGAGAGATTCTGAGAGGGAGGCAGGGAGCTGGCAGGAATATGAAGAGAGAGGCACAGAGACAGAAAGAAAGGAAGAAAGAAAGAAAGACAAGGTGTAGGAGGTATTTCTAGTCAAGAAGGCAGAGACAGAAGGAGGAAGAAGAAAAAGGAGAAGCAAAACAAGAAGGAGAGGAAAGACAGGCGAAGAAAGCAAAGCAGATGGAGAGGACCACAGGTCCCTGGGAAGAGGCAGGGGTGGACATGGGGCAGGGTGAGACTGGTTTCCTGTACACAGGATTTGTCTTTCGAAAGCGTTCCTCCGGCTGAGCTACCCCTGCCTGTGGCCAGGGGAAGTAGGACAGAGTGTGGATGAAAGAGAGAAGGGCGAGACAGCCTCTCCAAGAAACTAGGAGAAAAGTACGAGGAAGGAAAGAGAAGAACAGGGAAGGCTCCCTCTCTGGGCAGACCTTACAGTCCCTGTGACCCACGCTCCCCTGTGTGGAAGGGCTTTTCCTTCCTCCAGGCCCAGGCCTTCCCAACCCTAGGAGCCAGCAAGGGTGGCCATGGCAGGTACGGTGCTTCATCCATCCCGGTCCAGGAGGGAGGATGTGACCACGGTGCCGAGAAAGCTCAGCGCAGAACTCCCTGCAGCACCTCTCTCACACTCCCACAGTCGGCACCAGGACTGTCAAAGCACCCTGGAGGACAGGGGTTCTGGTAACCCATTCTGTGGATGAGGAGAGAGAGGCAAGTCCCTGTCTGGTAGTGGCAAAGTGCTTAACACAAGACCAGGCATGTAGCCAGCACTCAGTAAAGGTCAGCTCTGGGTATTATGGCAAAGTTCAGAGCCCTCGCAGGGTGCGCCATCTCCACACATCCCTGGCCCCGGATCGTGGCTCAGGTTCCAGGGGAGTGGGCATGCAGACAAAACCGGCAGGGCGCTGCCTGGAGAGGTGAGAGAACAGCTTGCGGGCTCTGGCTGTTCCAGGGGGAGACTGTGTGTGCTCTTGCTCTGAGGACTGTGTGTGCTTAGATGAATCTCTTCACTTTGGAGTCTCGTTTTCATCATCTTCAAAGTAGAAACAGAGATGCTGGTGCATTCCTGGAGGGGTTAAAGAACCACTGTGCTAGCCCCTGGCGCCTGTGCACACTTGACAGAGTCCTGACCTTCCCCCTTCCCTGAAGACCACCAGGGGACTCCCTTTGACCAGTTAATCATGGCAGCATTTGGCAGTGATGCCCATGAGTGGCTGTGTCAAGAACTGTCCCCTCTGCAAGATGCTCAGCAAGGCACTGGATCTCTCAGAGGTCCAAAGCCCAATTACAAAGCTGACCTTTGTCGTGTCCACAAACAGCTTGTAGTGCTCTCCAGGCACAAGGACACAAGCCATCCAGAGTGGTGCAAAGTGTGCGATGGAAGCCTGTCTTCTTGCCTCTGTCCCTGACCCCTAGCCTAGGGCCTGCACCAAGCAGGTCACTGCAGAGAGAGCCCTGTGGACTGAGACGGACAGGAAGGAGCTGGAGCACAGGCTTCCCTTGAAATGCAAGTTGTGAAACGTCTATGAAAATGCAAACACAGGAACACTTTGCTTAGTAACTAATGATTTTTAATGAAGGTAATCAGCTCAGTTAAATCAAATTATCAGTTTTGACAGTAGATGTGTAAACAGGAACTTAATGAATTTGTTGATTGCTCTTACCTCCTAAAAGACATTACAGTAGTTCCCTAGCCTGGATAACACATGTGGCCTGCCTCCTCTGGTTGGGCAACACCGCCTCCATCAACACAGACACACACAGGCACACCAACACAGACACAAATACACTGGGAGCTCCCTGAGGCAGAACATGTGTCTCTACCATCAGCTCAGAGGATCTCAAAGGGTGGGGCTCTTCTCTTCTTGTTTGTGTTTCTTCTCTGCTGTACTCTTTATACGGTTGCTACTCAGGGAATAGTCTTTGGGGAAGACAAGACCGAGGGAACAGAAGGCAGGGTGAAGGAAGGAGGTTAAGACTTTGGGTTTCTATGTCCCAGTAGTTTTGCGTGTGTGACCTCATTTAACCCCACGAGGACACTGCCTGCTATTATTTCCACTGTACAGTTCAGGAAAGAGGTGTAGTGGGAAGAGTAGGTTGGCCGTGGTGCTTCCCAAAGCTGGTAGAGGTCAAGCCAGGCTGGGAGTCATCTGTGATGGTTGGTACTCTCCCTGGTCTTCTCTCGCCATAGGCAGGACCTGCGGCTCGTGTCTGCGGGAGGTAGCAAACAGGATTTTTTCCTCAGATTAAACAGTGGGAGCCCATTGGGGCAGAAAGGGCATAGGGGTGCAGTCTGAGATAGAGGCAGACAGATTTGAGGGCCCATTGCTGAGATTCTGTGTGAGCCCGAAGTTGGAACCAACCTCCCATCTCCAGAGACACACTAGCCGGTAAATCATGCCCTCAAGGCTTCTACTTAGGAGAAATGCTGTGGGGTAGTTCAAGAGGACATGCAGAGGGGACTCCCCTGAAATGGGTGCTTGCACGTGCACACACTCCGCAGTATCAGCCAGGCAGATGTCTCCTGCAGTGCTGGGGGCGGGGGTGCTGGGCCTCAATGAATAATGCAGTGAGCCAAGGCAGGGGTTGGGGTGGGGGCCAGGTGGGGGCTGAAGCAAACAGCAGAGGCAGACACTCCCCAGAGACAGCTCACCCACACCACCCAATGAGATACTATCAGGCAGTTACGCTGCAAACACAGCCACTGGCTGGGGCAGCAGCTGAAGAAGCGAAGCGCTGTAGCTGTCTCTCACCTGGGGTTTGAAGATGAGAGCATTAGTCAGACAGACGCAGGGAGGGAGAGTGTGCTGAAACCACCTCAGGCCCTGGCCAGCTTCTTCTGGCAAACAGGCCAGTTGGAGAGTCTCCATGGGCCCCACGAGCTGGGAAGAGAGAAAGTGAAACACCAGTCCCTGCCCTAAGCCAGCGGAGCAGATGTGACGCTGCCCTGATGCCTGGGCTGGTGGCAAAAGCCCATTCCACAATCCAGCAGCCATGGTCTTATTTTGTGCACTTACACACTCTGACTCTCAGAGCCTGCAATCAATCAGAGAGCCAAAATATTTCCTCTTTGGTCACTTGACATTGAAAGCCATTTCTAAGAGAGCTAAGCTAAGTCCCAGAAAGGGGAGGGTAGGCAGTAGCAAAGTAGGGGGGATAAGAGGAACTTGAGGCCTACTGTCCTCCTCCTGATGAAAGGACCAGTACTGCTGGCTCCAAACCAGGGGCAACAGTGTTCTGTCCTTGTGTCTTGTCAATCCAACAGATGGAGATGCTAGAACACTGTGTCCATGTCACCAAAGGGAATTTTTGTAAGGAAGGAAGCCTGCCTCTAGAGAATTTGTCCATAACTTCAGGGTGCCTGGCCAGGTGTGATAAAGGTATTTTGCAACTCTAGAATTCCTTCCCAAAAGAAATAGGTGTTTTCTCAACCTGATCTTGTTCATATAGAAGCTAAAAACTGAAAACTGGCCCGCTGCTGGATCCATCCCTAGGATAGGGGTTGCCACCAGGGTGGAAGGGTCAGACCCAAGGAAGGAAGAGAGAGGTCTCATTTTCCAAATCCTTGTTCCAGAAACAAATGGTCCTATCCTTTCCAATGCTTTCATCACATATTGTACATTCCTGTACAAGCACAATCCATAGTAATTAAATCTATACCTCTTTCCTTGGATAATGAGCTGCTTTAGTGCAGGGATGGTGTGCCTGACTCAGAGTGGGTGCTCAGTGTTTCCTGCAGTGATGGATGGGTGAGCAGATGAATAGGAAAGACAGATGGGTGGATGGATAAATGGATAGAAGATAGATGGATGAATGGGTGTATGGCAGATGGATGGACAGATGGAAGGATGACAGGCGTATAGACAGATGAACGTTGCTCCCACATCTGCCATCACCTGAGTGGCCCCCACAGAGTTCACTTTTATTTCCGAATTGGAGTTTTACTAGTCATTCTCCATGCAACTAATTCAAATGTCCATACAGGTGTTCTCGCCCTGCAAAATGTCCTTCTCAGAAGTGAGTTAGAGGCCAAGATCAGTTTCTTCCTACCCTTCAAAAATCCCACTCAGGATTATGGCTTACCAAGAACTCTCACAGGACTATTGGGAAGGAAACGTGGAAAGAGAAAGATCAGAGTCAAAAGTGGTTGAAGAATGGTGAAATCTCCAAAGGTAAGTAAGGCAGAGCCCCCAGTGTCATTCAGTCACAGCCTGGTCTCCAGAGAGTTAGCGAGAGAGGTCATTTCTAAGTGAGAGCTGGTCCTGGTCTTCCAGAGCCCTATAGCCCCTGTGACCACCAGGCAGAACCTGTGGTGTAGATGAAAGCATGAGCTTGAGTTACCCTTAGCCTGCAACTCACCCAGTCCCAAGCCCTACTCTAGTCCAGTCACTATAGCATAGCAAACACTTACATAGCAATTACCATGTATCAGGCACTTGTCCAGGTGCTTTACCTATATTAATTCATGAAACCTCACACCCTTTACATATCATACATTCCTCTATTAGCTGAATGGATAAGTGTTATTATTCTCATTTTGCTGATGAGGAGACCGAGACACAGACAGGTTACATAAGTTGGGCGACAGCTAACAAGTGCTAGGGTTGTGATTTAAGCCCAGAGATCCTGGATCCTGACTCTCTGATCTTAACTACCAAAAAATGCAGCCAGCTCTGTCCTGAATTCAAACTCCAGTCATGTCCGCTCTGGGGCCACCCTCCTCAATATAATCCTAACTCTATCCCCAATTCTCAGCACACCCTTAGTTCATTTTATATCCTGACCACACCCTTAATAGAGTTCTCTAGAGGTGAATCCCTTTGCTGGAAAATACAGTGGAGGGCTGGGGATATAGCTCAGTGGAATAAGCGCCTGCCTGGCAAGCACAAGGTCCTGAGTTTGATCCCCGGCACCGCCAAAAAAAAAAAAAGAAAATATAGGGGATGCAGAGATGAAGTAAACTCCAGCAAAAGGCAAACGGGTATCTAGAATGTGGGCCATTCAACAAGGCAATGGATCTTATTTCTGTAGCCAATCAGTGGCAGGAAAAACAAGTTTTTTTAAGTAGAAAATAAATGCTCTAGGTTCAAAAAATAATAATCATAATAACTAGATATGAATTGTGGTTCTTGTCTGGATCCAGACCATTTTAATAAAGTCACCATTAGAATGCACTTGAAACATCTGAGGTAGTTTGATAATAGGGTGAGTATTAGATGATGCCAAGCGGTGAATGTTAATTTTGTTAGGTGTGATAATGGATTGCAGTGCTCTGAGAATATGTGTACATAATACTGAAATAGAGTTGATTAACTGCCATAGTTATGTTAAATGAAGTCACCAAAATACTGAATCACTGTTCCTGGGGGAAATACAGAGTTAGGGGCCCTGTGAATCCCTGGAGACAATATTTTCATCAACTGATCAATACCTAGGATTGTTTTACCTGTGTTTCTGTTGAAGAACACCTTATGTAGCATATTTTGTTGGTTCATTAACATTAAATTCATGTCTAACAGTGCTGTAACTCCTGCCTGAATGAAGTTCTCCTAACACACATATTTCCTCCATAAGGCACGTCACAGCTTTCTCGTGCTTAGGAACACCAGACAGCACTGCAGCACTTTGCATAGGGGGTTATTTTAAACAACAAAAAATATGCAAGTACAAAATGTGTGATCGTAAGTAGACCATGCGAAGGACATTTGTTCATGCGACAGGAAGGCACTGGGTCACCTTGCCTGACTTCAGCTGGGAACGCATGCATCCAACAACCCACATTTCTCACCATTCTGCACTTCCCTGGATGACTGAGGAAGCACTGTAAATGTTGAATCTGGCATTCTAAGTAACTTCTTAAAGCAGTCAAATTTGCAAACGGAGAATCTGTGACTAATGCAGATCACCTGTATTAAAGAACAAAGTGTCATGATGTCTGGAATTTGCTTTAAGTCATCTCAGTAGGGAATGAAGAAAAGGATGGTGAAAAGATAAATGAAGGAAATGTTGGAAAATACTGCTAGTAGTTGAATGTGGATAATGGGTACATGGGATCTCTTAGTCCAAGTCTTCTAAAGTGCAGGCACCAATATGGGATTAAAGGTTTTATTTTATTGGGGAAAATGCCTGTGCAAAAGGAAGGAGCCAGGAAGCTTGCGCAGCCAGCTATCATTCTCATTGCAGGTTGGACTCTTGAGAGGACAGAAGCCTGGGTAGATGCATCCTGGACTATGGGCAGGCAGGCAGTCATGGGGCACCATGGACTTAAAGCAAATTGTACGCTCTTGGCTGGCCCATGGAGGCTCATTAAACTGTTCTACCTTTGAGTATGTTTGAAATTGTTCTCAGTGATAATTAACAGAAAAATAAAGAATGGGAGGAGCAGGTATCTAGGCAGGAGGACACCCTAATAAACTACTGTGTGTAGCAGCATCTGGAAGTGCAGAGGGAAGCCTGGCTGACAGCAAGCAAGCCATGTGCAACCGTCCCCATTTTAATACCACAAGTTTGGACAGTGATGCCACACGGTTTCCAAACCACTCCCACTCCTCCCCTTGAAACCTCACAACTACTTCAAGGGATGGGAAGGGCAGGTGCGTGGGTATCATTATACCCATTGGGCAAATGAGTAAATCTCTGAGCATCCAAACTGCACTTTGGTAAAGAGAGTTACCCAAAGTCATTCAGTGGGCCAGGAGCCAGACGAGAAGGCTGTACCTGATTCTCCATCCCGTGACCTTCTGTCACCTGTTCATGATCCACCCTCCAGGCATCAAGACTCAGGCTGTGAGATGGGTCCCTCAGGAGCCACGCAGAGCTGCCTGTGCTGCTATGCCAGTTGCCCTTGGAATGAACAATGCTTAATTTGTAGGATGATGAATAAGGGATTTAAAGGTCAGTTGGGGAGAATTTAAAGCTCCATCCGAGGCCGAGCCTACTCTGAAGGGATAAGAGGGCCATTCCAGGTTGGGGTAAGGGGACTAGCCTAAGTGTGGGACTGACACTTCCTCACCCCAGGGCTGGCAGCCACTGTGGATGGGCCTCAGCCTCCTGCCTGGCCTGGCTCATGCAGCCTTCCAACCTGCTCTCCTCAGTCCCTCCACAACAGTGGGCACAAGTAGTGGCCACATCACAGCACAGGTATCTTGCATTCCTCAGGCCCATTTTTATCTGCATACCTCAGGTTTACCCAGGACAATTGCTCAGGAGTGTTTTGCAAGCTACCTGCTTGAATGTAAGCACAGTGACCCCAAGAACAACTCTGGAACAAGATCTGTCCAATCCTCCCATTGCTACAGACTTAATTACAGAGTATAGTCACAGCAAGTGGCTACATTCTGGGGACGGAGGAGAGGGTTCGTTTGTGCTCCACTGGACAGGTATCAGGAAGAGGAATCAAGCAGCACTTCCTAGTGGCAAAGCTGGGAGTGTGATCAGTCTCAGTGGTAACCATGAGCGCAGTAGTTAGATTTTCTCAGATGCCCTGCACTCCCCTTCACCTCTGCTTTCATTCCGTTTCAGCCTGACTTGCATTTCCCCCAAAAGTCCTGCCATTCTGGGAAGGGAATCTGAATTTTTAACCTCAGTTAGGCTAAATGGCAAGAGAAGACCCCCCACACACACACTGGTGGGCTTGCTGGCACCACCATAGCAAGCTATTCCTAGCTACTGGGTCTTCCTGTTGCCCCACAGAATCAAGGTAGCTCCAAACTCTGGCAAGAACAACCTCCTTCTCTTTAGTATCTCAGCTGCTCACCAAGGCTCCTGACTGGGTTTCCTTTGAGCTAAGACAAGCACACAGGGATGCAGACTTGCTAGGCAGGGACCATACTTCCAGATACACCTTTTCCTCTACACTATCTGTGGGCCTCTCCCTCACCCCACTCTGAATCACCAGCCTCAGACAAGTCCAGCAAATCTGTCACTCCCCTCCACCTGGCCTTGGAGTGGACTCTCCTCATCTCTCCCCTGAGCCTGGGACTAACCAAGTATGCAGGCTACCTGCATCCAAATCCAGTGAACAACCTATTTACCCAAGGCCCCACCAGCTGACTGGCTTATACAGATGAACATTTGCAGCAGGTGTGATGACAGCAACCACTAATTTTTAATCTCAGTTAAGCTAAGTGGCAAGTTCCCCACAAGAAAATCACAATCTTTGCATTCATATGCCTTTACTATTTTTTAAAAATTGCACTCATTATTTTTGTATTTTAAATTCCATCACTAAAACTTTTGAAAAAGTATCCTTTCTCTCTGATTGTATAGTTGTCTAATATGCTCAGGTTTTCCTGCTCACTTCAAAGTCTAAAATACACACTACTTGGCCCTTTATAGGACAACATTGCCAAACTGTTGGTCTAAATTCTTCCCTTGAACATTTGAGTCCCATAACTGTGAGCATCCTTACTGCTCTCTCAACACAACCAGACTTCCTGGATACACATCCTGGCGCTTCTACATGCTATGTGGAGTAAGTTATTTATATTATTTGTGCCTCAGTTGGTTTGTCTGTGAAGTGAGGATAACAATATAATAACTTAGTAAATTACTGCAAGGATTGAATGAGTCAGTATTTACAAAGCATCTAAAGCAATGCCTGCCACATAATGAGACTACGTATATGTTTTTGCTTTCATTTTTATAGTAGGGAGGATTGAACCAAGGGACTTTTCTGCCCCTTTTTTATTTTTTATTTTGAGACATAATCTCACTAAGTCACTAAGTTACACAGGCTGTGCTCAAACTTGTGATCCTCCTGCCTCAGCCTCTCAGAGTGCTAGGATTACAGGAGTGCACCACCACACCCGCTGTAGGGGTTTGATAAGTAAGTACAAGCTCCCCTGCCCAGTTCCACCTCCAAGCACTGCATTAAAAGCCCATGTCTTCCCCACAGCTTCCTTCATTCACTGAACCTCTATCTGCATATCTTATCTCTTAAGCCCAAACAACAGCAATAACTCTCCACTTTCCTCTGCTCTGTTTTCAGCAAGCTCCTTGAGGGCAGGAATAATGTCTCCTCTTTCTTATTTCTTTTTTTTTTTATTTTAAAAGTAAAAGAACAAAAACACTAACAAACATACACACAGTAGCACAAGAACAGTACAAAAACCGAACTACAGGTGGCAGGGGATCGACAATGGTTGTTGTATTACACGTTGGTAGCTTCAAAGTGTATACTCAGGACAATACAAATAGAAATACAAGGTTGATCAAACAACTAATCACCGATTGTTTCCCACATCAAATGACATGAGACAGCAGTGAAACTATGTCAACCATCCCGCACATACATACATACCTACACAGCTATCCCCCTCTTCCTCCTCTCCTTCCCTTCATCCCGATTGCTCTCTACCCTTGAGCAGTCTCCCTTCACACCTCCCAATCTATATTCTCATCTCTAGGTTCCTACACTAATGACACTATATGTTGTTTGCCCATGCACATCTGGTTTACCTCACTTATGAGTATGGTTTCTAATTGTGACCATTTGCCTATAAAAGCCCCTAGATTGTCTTTCTTTACAGCTGAATAATATTCCATTGTGTAAAAATGCCACAGTTTTTTAATCCAGTCCTCTGTGGATGGACATTTGGGTTGTTTCCATGATTTAGCTATTACAGATTGTGCTGCTATAAACATGGGTGCACATATATCACAGTGCTATGCTGTTTTCAGATCTTCTGGGAAGATACCCAGAAGGGGGATAGCTGGGTTGAGTGGGACCTCTAGACCTAGTTTGCTGAGGAATCTCCAAACCAATCTCCACAGTGGTTTCACCAGTCTGCATTCCCACCAGCAGTGCAGCAGAGTTCCTATTTCTCCACAGCCTCGCCAGCATTTGTTATTGGATGATTTCTTGATGCTGGCCAATCTTACTGGGGTGAGATGAAATCTCAATGTTGTTTTAATTTGCATTTCTCGAATGACTAAAGATGTAGAACATTTTCTCATATATTTATTTGCCATTTGTATTTCTTTATCTGAGAAGTGTGTATTCATCTCAGATGCCCATTTCTGGATTGGGTCTTCAGTGAAATTGAAAAGGAAACAATTCTCCCTAACTCATTTCTGGAAGCAAGTATCATACTAATACCAAAACCAGGGAAGGACCCAACCAAGAAAAAGAACTATAGGCCAATCTCTCTAATGAACATAGGTGCAAAGATACTCAATAAAATACTAGCAAATAGAATGCAGTGAATCAGGAGCTGGGGATATAGCTCAGTGGAATAAGCACCTGCCTAGCAAGTGCAGGGTCCTGAGTTCAATCCCCAGTACCGCCAAAAAAAAAAAAAAAAAAAAGAATGCAGTGAATCATAAGGAAAATTATACACCATGACCAGGTTGGATTTATTCCAGGAATGCAGGGATGGTTCAATATTCGCAAATCAATTAATGTAATACACCATAGCAATAGAGCCAAAGACAAAAACGACATGATTATCTCAATAGATGCAGAAAAAGCTTTTGATAAAGTCCAACATGCATTCATGTTAAAAACTCTAGAAAAAATAGGAATAGATGGCCTCTAACTCAGTTTAATCAAAGCCATCTATGACAAACCAACAGCCAACATTATACTAAATGGACAAAAACTGAAAGCTTTCACTTTAAAGACAGGAACAAGACAAGGATGTCCACCGTCACCACTACTATTTAACATAGTTCTAGAAGCATTAGCCAGAGCAATTAGACAAGAGAGAGAAATAAAAGGAATACGGATAGGAAAGGAAGAAGTAAAACTATCACTATTTGCAGATGACATGATACTTTACATGGAAGACCCCAAAAACTCCACAAGAAGACTCCTTCAATTAATTGACAAATTCAGCAGAGTAGCTGGATACAAAGTCAACACCCAAAAATCAATAGCATTCCTATACATAAACAACAAACAGACTGAGAGAGAAATTAAGGAAACCATACCTTTTACAATAGTATCCAAGAAAATGAAATATTTAGGAATCAATCTAACAAAAGAGGTAAAAGATCTATTCAATGAAAACTACAGTACTCTGAAAAAAGAGATCGAAGAGGATTTCAATAAATGGAAAAACATTGCCTGCTCATGGTTAGGAAGAACCAACATTGTGAAAATGACCATACTACCAAAATTGTTGTGCAGATTCAATGCAGTTCCCATTAAACTACCATCAATGTACCTCACAGATATAGAGAAAACATGCCTTAAGTTCATCTGGAACCAGAAGAGACCCAGAATAGCAAAAGCAATTCTGGGACACAAGGTCAAGTCAGGTGGAATCACAATCCCTGACCTGAAATTATACTACAAAGCTACTGTAATAAAATCAACGTGGTACTGGCTCAAAAACAAACCTGAGGATCAATGGAACAGACTGGAAGATACAGCCACAACCACAAAAACACTCAGCCACCTAATATTTGACAAAGGGGCCAAACAAGCCCACTGGAAGAAAGATCGCCTCTTCAATAAATGGTGCTGGAAAAATTGGCTTGCCACTTGCCAAAGACTGAAAATAGACCCAAGTCTATCACCATGCACCAAACTCAAGTCAAAATGGATCACAGATCTCAATATTAAAACAGAAACAATGAATCTATTGGAAGAGAAGGTAGGTAAAAATCTTGAAGACATAGGAGTAGGCAGAGAGTTCATGAACAAAAATCAAACTGCAAGGGAAACACTTCAAGGAATCAATAACTGGGACCTCATCTTGCTGAAAAGTTTTTGTACATCTAAAGAAATCACCAGCAGAGTAAAAAGAAAACCTACAGATTGGGAAAAAATCCTAACTGGCTGTCCTTCAGACAAAGGACTTCTATCTAGAACATACAAAGAATTAAAAAACATGAACCTGTCCAAATTCCTCTTTCTTATTTCTAAGAGGATTTCAAAGCTGAATGTAAAATGAAGACACACATACAAAAGGAACAAAGAGGATGATATTCAACAACTGGAATAGGGAAGAACTTTCTTAAACCAAAAGTGAATGTGGGAGTTGTGGAGGAAAATATTTTCCACTTGATTGCTTAACATCTAAATATCACCTATGTCTAAAATAGCAGAATATAAAATCAGGATGCATGGAAACAATATTTGAAACAAATGTGGCCAGTAAAAGGAGAGTTAATGTCCTCTACATACAAAGAGTTCCTACAAATCAATATGAAAAAAATTTAGGACCAAAATAGATAAATGGTATAAGAACTTAAATAGAAAAATGGGAATATAAATGGATAATGAATAAAAAATTTTATAATCATTAAAAATGTACAAAAGCAAACAAAAAGAATATCAAAACAAACTTTATATGAGATAATTTAAATAATTTTATAATAAATGTTTTAATATTTTAACAATTTATAAAACATAAAAATATTAATAGTATATAAAATATTTTTGTACTAATTTTGCGGGGGGTACCAGGCATTAAACTCAGGACCTTGTGCTTGCCAGGCAGGTGCTTGTGCCACTGAGCTATATTCCCAGCCCTAAAATATTTTTATAATTTTATAATAAATGGTAATTTGAATAATTTTAAAATAAATGTATGTAGGCTTCTCAAAGGAACAAGAAATTGAGCACTGATAGTGGGAATATGAACTGGTCACTTCAGTGAATTTGATGCTATGAATCAAGACTTTTTAAAAAGTCTCACACTTTGACACAGTATTGTGATTTCTGGGAATTCAGCCCAAGGAAATCATAGGCGGGTAAAGATTTCTATGCAGTGTTATGAAAAACAAATATAGATTCTATGTATAATAATATGGGATTGGTTTAATAAATATGGTTCACCTATAGGACAA
The DNA here is from genome assembly GCA_004027595.1 of Dinomys branickii. Taxonomy (NCBI): domain Eukaryota; kingdom Metazoa; phylum Chordata; class Mammalia; order Rodentia; family Dinomyidae; genus Dinomys; species Dinomys branickii. Next base: position 73,474 of record PVLD010005856.1, on the reverse strand, counting down.
TGGTGAATGGGGATTATGCAATCATTTAAAATTATGTTTACAAAGAGCATTTCATGACATGAGAAATAAAATTGTACAAGCATTTCCATTATAACTGTGGTTTGTAAGTCCTTTGAAAAGATACAAAAAGGAAATATGCATGCCTTCCAACCTTCCAGATCAATACTGGGGTGCTGACCCTGACATGGGGACTTCTGTGCATGTGAGTTTCTGTTCACTGCTGCACATTCAGACTCAGGGAAGGAGATGGGTGCATGAGAGAGTTTCTGCATTTGTGCACATGGATGTGGACATGGGACATAGGCAGGATGTGCTCTACATGTTCGTGTGCCTTACATGCAAGCCTTTATGTTGAAGCAAAGCAATTAGAAAGCTATAGGGAAAATTCTCAGCCTACACAGCTTACTCAAAGGAGGTCAAGAGCTACAGCCTCCATAAAAAAGTACACGTAACCCCCAAGGTGGTACTTACCAAAAGCACTATGACACCCACATTGGGAGCCCAGCAGACCACGGGGATTCACAACCGGAGCAGATCTAGACCTGCCCCTTCTGTTCAGAAGTGACTAGAAGCTTTCCATGTTTGTAGCTGCACTATTCACAACAGCCAATAAATGGAAATTATGAAGTGTACACAAAGTGATGAATGAGAAAAGAAAACGCACACATGAGGAACACTATTCAGTCATGAAGGAAGAATGAAATCCTGTCACGTTGCCACAACACAGACAGAACTGGAGATCTTTACATTATGTGAAGTAAGCCAGCTGCAGAAAGACAAGTAGCACAGGATTTCGCTAAATGTGGAATATAAAAAAGTTGATCTCAGCCAGGTGTTGAGGGGCACACCTATAATCCCAGCATTCTGGGAGGCTGGGACAGAAGTGCAAGTTCCAGCGCAGCCCTGGTAACTTAGCAATATAGCAAGACTGTCTCACAGTAAGAAATACAAAATAGAGCTGAAGGTGTGGCTCAGGGCAAAGGCCCTGGGTTCAATCCCTGGTACCAAAAAAAATTGATCCCATGGAAGGCTGAGAGCTGAATAGTAGCTCTTAGAGGCTGGGGAGAGCAGAGGGGATGAAGAGATGAGAAGTTGACCAATGGGTACTAAGTTACAGTTAGATAAGGGCAAGTTCTGGCATACTGTTACGCAGTGGAATGACCATAATTAGTGACTACATATTGTTGAAAAGCTCAAAGAAAGGATTTTTGAGTGTTTTCACCTAAAAGAAAAGATCAGTGTTTGAGGAAATAGTTATGTTTATCCTGATTAAATATTATGCAATGTTTTCAGACATCACATAGTGTCCCGTAAGTATTTACGATTTCTTTTTAAATTTTAGGCTTTTAGGTATCAGTTAAAAATAAATTTTTAAAAAAGAAGTGATTATAAATATGGAGGAGCTTAAAGGAGGCTGCAGTCTCTTCCTGAGGCCCAGAAGGCCAAACCCCATGCAGTTAAGGTCAGACCTTTGGTTCACCCAAGGCCCATCCCAGACCACTCACGTATAAGAGTACAGAGAGAACAGCCTGAGACTCCTCCCCCAGGGCCACACGCTTGGTGGCCGCCTTCTGGGTCATGTATCCCAGGTCTTTCTGTCCCCATTCCCAGGAAGGGGCTGAGCAGTGCGGTGATTTTCCACTGAGGAGTGCCTGCATGATTGCCATCTTGCCAAGGCCTGACTGGCCCCGCCCACTGGCCTGATCGGCGATAAGTGGGCCCCACCTGCTGCCCTCGCCCCAGGACAGGTGGGGGCAGGCTGTCGGGGGTGTGCCAGGATCCTATCTGGAGCACCCAGCCCGCGTCACCGGTCTGGAACTCCCCAGACACTCCAGTGCCTTCACCGAGGCACAAAGAATCAAACCCTGACCTCACGAACCTGTCACGTGCCCTCTTCCGAGGACTCATCATCCTCCAAGCAGGTCATCCAGTCCATCCCTCTGTCTCCAAGCTTGGCTGATGCTCAACTCAGCACACTTTTGTTGAGCACCTACTCAGTCTCAAAGAGCTCCCTAAGATCCTGACCTGGCCACACCGGGTCTGAGCCACCATCTGCACTCTTGCCAGACAAGTAGGGGCTGACTTAGCCAATCACTGGGAAGCAGCCACTGAAACCCAGCCAAGGACCTGCAGGCTCTCAAAAGGTGGGGGGCCGGAGTGAGGAGATGAGAGGGGACACAAGGAGCCACAGCTTCTTCCTCCTTTCCTGTGGCCGTTGGGGAGAATCTCTCATATCCCATCACAGCAACTACTGAACTGATAAACTGCTGCAGGATAGGTGCAGGTTAGATACAGGGCTGATACCACCTTTGCCTACTTAGAAGCAAAGTCTAGAGCTTATAGTCTTTTGGAAAGATAATATTAATCAAAGAAAAATAAAATTCTCAGCTTCATCCGGGGCTTTAGACCGAAGGTTCCTACTGCCAGAAGAACTAAATTGCAGTATTTCCCCTGTTGTGCACCAGCAGCATAGCCTCTCCCATCCCACAGGCATGAAAGCCAGGTTTCCAGCATCATCTCCAAGCTTCCACAGCTCCTCAAGTCAGAACAAGCCTTGATCCAGAGCTCACCCCTCACCTGTGGTTCTCTAAGTGGCAGGATGTTCACAGGCTGATACCCCAGAGACCCACTTTGCAGAGGGAAGGGGTCCTGCCATCCCCAGAGAGGGGAGAGACAAGACCTGTGGTAGGACAAACCAACCTGGATCAGAGCAGCAGGGGTGCAGTGGGGGCTCCTCAGAGAGCATTGTGAGGCAGACCCGAGAGACACAAAGGGTACAGCTGAGCAGGAGCACCCTGGGGAGAGGACCAGAGATGCTAAGGACAGGTATGCAAGCACAGGCATGAGCCAAGTGCATTGTGGGGCGGGGCTACAGAGGCACCTGGTGGGAGATGGGGGGCAGGGAACACCCAGGGCTGGCCTTGAGGGACCAAGGTCTGTCTCTTATTTCCATCCTAAGGGTGCTGGGGAGCCATGGAAATATTTTCAGCAGAGAATGACATGACCAACTTACATTTTAATGTTCTGCTGGTCATCATGTGAGGAAGTAATGGGTGACCAGCAGAGAGGAGATGGAAGAGACCCAAACTCAGGGGCAAGGGGTGGTGAAGGTGAGCAGAGTGGGGGCTGTGAAGTATCAGCCATCAGGGGAGAGTATGGACGAGCATGACACAGGCAGGCACGATGTGAGCACTGAGGAAGGGGGCATACACGCCCCGTGGGGAGTTCAGCCCCAGAGGTGCCCACTCCAGGCGTCTGCCTTTGCAGCTGGACTGTTGTGGTCACACCCGCAGTCCCTCAACCCCTTGGATATTCGTGGGCAGAATGTAAAGGGTCTGTGGACTGAATGGGGAAAACAGTGACACCACTATTTTCACCAACCGCTATTCTCAGTTATACACAGGGGCAACAGACAACGAAAGTCCATAAAATACCTGTGACTTTGTCATCAAGAGAAACCAGCTGTTTTCATAGCATTACGGCTGGGGAGATATATTGAAATATCAAAAGTGCTTATCCCTACACAGCAGTTACAGGACGTGTGAGACCTGCTCTAGAGCCCGTTCCCTAGTGTGCCCCTGAGAAGCACAGGCACTGCTCTCTCAGCACTTGGAGCAGCCTTCTCCGGTCTGATGGCTTTGCTGTATCCTCAGTAAGCCGCAGTGCCGCTGCCACTTCCACAAGAGAAGATACTGCTGCTTCTCAGACCAGGAAAGCCAAAAACTTGGTGATACCATCAATCACTAAAAATAGCTTTGTTCGACTTTTATGTAATAGAAGTAGAAATGGGTCTTCCATATCAATTACATATTCTTTTATGCTCAGAATAGGGAACTAAGTACTTGCAGAAAATGTAACATATTTTAATTTAAATTGTTTCTTATTTTACAGACCTCCTGTATTTTATAGCTAGCCACCTTTAGCTGTATCCTCAAATTTATATACATATCATTACTAAGGTTTATTTATAGGGTGTTCTTAGATTATATTATTCTAGTTCATAGTCATTTGCTGCAGTATTCTTCAACTTCTGGGTGTCTGTTTGTCTAAACTGGACCTGTTTCTGAGAATCAGGCCAGAGACAACTCTATATAATAAGGCAAATCACCCTTTCTCAGTAGACAGTGCCATATGCACCATGAATTATTTGCATGCATTATTTCAATTGACTAGAGCTTCGATTCTGGTCCCAAGGGAGAGGTGTGGCATGTAACTGTGTCATGTAAAATGTACATGCTTATTGCAGAAAAGCACAATCAATATATGTTGGCATGATGTTTTTAAAATTTTACTATAGCACAGTGTCAATAGATGGGGTCACAGGTAGAAACCTGGATTAGATGCGTCATGTTTGCAGCTTGAATCTCTGGTACTCTATAAAGAATAGCTACTAGGAGGTGCCAGGTTGCCTTTCCTTAAATTACATTCTTTCTGCAAATGGAAACTGGGCTCAAAGACCCACTGTCATAGTTCTCCTAAATTGGTCCCTACACCCATAGGGAATCTTACTGGAAGGGTAAGCTTGACCTTGCTGTTGAGGCATTGGTCAAGCATGGGGGTGGATTACTGTGAAACTTGTAAATGCGAACAGTCCTCAAATAGGACAGATGTGAAGTGGCTCCATGAGATTTTGCCCCCAACCTGCTCTTGAGGTTCTAGGTCATCCTCCTCCTCTCTGTCACCACCTCCTGCCCCAGGAAGAAAGCATCTGATCACAGCATTCACAGTAATGGGTACAGCCAAATGCCTCCCAGGGAACTTTGCCTGCAATAAGGGGATGTGTCCAAATTCCAAAGGACGAATCATCTCAGCTATAATTCCATTATCACAGCATACTGTGAGGAGCCCTTTTGGAAGCAGACTTACACACGGAACTCAAGGAATGCACAATCCACCTGTTTCTGGGATCAGACATCTTTCTTTTATTTTAAAGGGAAAAACAATAAAAACAGTGATACAAAATTTCAAAACAACATAGTAGAAGAGTAACAATGGTTAGTACATTGCTTATTGTTATGTTCAAAGTAGTTGCTCAGATTACAAGACAATAAAAATGATCAAATGATATAAGTACAAACATTTGTTTTCAATGAACTAATAGAAATTAGTAGTGAGGTTATCATAACTATCCCTCATCCCAGTTTCTCTTTCCTTTTGAACAAGTTCTTCCCATTTCCCAAAATCTATTGTACATTTTAGATCTTATGTACTCTTTCACGTTCTCACACTAGAGAGACTATACGATGTTTACAAATGCGAGACTCATTTATTTCACTAAAAAAACAGGTCTGAGAATCAGTGGAACAAAACAGAAGATGCAGACACAAATACAAACACACTCAGCCACCTACTCTTTGACAAAGGGGCCAAACGTGTGCACTGGAAGGAAGACAGCCTCTTTGATAAGTGGTGCTGGAGAAACTGCTGTCTGTATGTCAGAGACTAAAAGTAGACCCATGTCTATCACCATACATTAAAGTAAAAATGGATCACAGATCTAAATGTTAAAACAGAAACACTGAATTTACTGGAAGAGAAAGTAGGTAGAAATCTTGAGGACATAGGGGTAGGCAGAGAGTTCATGAACAAAACCCAACTTGCAGAGGAAATATTCCAAAGAGTCAACAACTGGGATCTCATCTTATTAAAAAGTTTTTTTTCATATCAAAAGAAATCATCAACAAAGTGAAAAGAAAACTCACAGAGTGGGAAATAATTTTAGCCAACAGTCCCTCAGACAAAAGACTTGTATCTAGAACATATAAAGAATTGAAAAAAATCAGACCTTCCAAATTTAAAGACCAGATCCAAAAATGGGCATCTGAGATGAAAACAAACTTCTCAGATGAAGAAATACAGATAGCAAATACATATATGAAAAAATGCTCAACAGCATTGATCATTTAAGATATGCAAATTAAAACAACACTAAGATCCCATCTCACTCCAGATAGAATTGCTGTCATCAGGAAATTAACCATTAAGAAATTCTGGAGGGGCTGTGGGGAAAAGGAACACTTCTCCACTGTTGTTGAGAGTGTAGACTGGTGCACCTCTGTGGAAATCAGTGTGGAGATTCCTTAAAAGCCTAGGATTACAGGTCCCATTTGATCCAGCTACTCCCCTTCTGGATATTTTCCCAGAAGAGTTAAAAACATCCATACCACATTGATATATGTGCACCAATGTTTATAGCAGCACAATTTGTAGTAGCTAAATCTTGGAAACAACCCAAATGCCCATCAACTGAGGAATGAATAATAAAGATGTGGTCTTTTTATACAATGGAGTAGTTCTCAGCTATAAAGAAGGATAAACTTGAGACTTTTATAGGTAAATGGATGCAACTTGAGACCGGTCCTCTTTTTGAGACCTCATTATTCTTGGGAAAGTCTCTGGCTTCCTGGCATCCTATGGTCTCTATATGTAGTGCAGATACCCTGCAAGTCACCCCATTCCCTGTTTCCTGGGGAAGTGGGCATGACCCAGAAGTTCTGAGCTTTCCTTACAAAGTACAGGCTGTGCTATGGAAGGAAAGCTGACAAGGGCTGAGGAACCAGGGAGAGTTTGAGCATGAAAACTTTCTGTGGAAGAAGCAACAACCTTGGACCCCTCACCAGAACATTCTATTAAGTGTTCAGAAACTTCTGCAATCTAGTACTCCTCTGTACACTATGCTCTGGGCCCCTGAGTACAAGTTCATTCCATTCCTCTGGCTAGTCCCCTGCCCAGAACATCTTCTACCCGACCAGCTTCTCTAATCTGCTGGTTGCTGCTGCTAAGCTGCTACCTGGTAGCCAACCACCCAAAACCCTTCACGTGGCCATTTTCCAAGCCCTGCAAGCCACCCACAAGGCTGCTCTTCCATGTCCTAAGTCTTCTCCAGCGGCCCACAGCACAAAGGGAATCAAAAACATTTCCCCATGGTCACAGCCTTTTACCTCAAGCAGAGAATTGGAACACAATTGGAAGATGGCAACCACACACGGGGACAGTGACTACAAACAGAAGAGCTCCTGGTGCCAGGCAACACTGGGGAGCACCCTGGCTCCTCTGTACCCTGGATGTGTGCTCTTGAACCAGTCTGCACCCTTTTCTGAGCCTCTGTATACTCATCTACAAAATAGGGTTATTTGAAAACAGTTTGTAAGCTACAAAACACTGAACACCTGAATGGCGATCTTCATAAGGAATTGCTAGATGGATGGACAGATAGACAAGTGCGTGAATTCCAGGCCAGGGCAGGGATTTGGGGCAGGTGTGGGTAGCTGCCTGCCTCACCTATGCATAGTACCAACCCTGGGCAGGAGATCCTATTCCTTCCTCCAGAATCCAAGGATTTGCAAACAGGCAACTCACACCTGGAAAGAAAGTGACTCAAGCCGCCAGGAGAGTTGGAATGAATCAGGGAGGCAGGACTGAGAGAGGGGGCCCCCACCCAGGGGCCTGGGCCTCTCTCAGCAGGAAGAGCATGAGCCGTGCCCAGTGCTCACTGGGTGAGAGGGTAATTCTGCTGAAATGTGCCCCTGGCCAGTCAACATGGCACACTGGTGATCACCACCATACTCACTCCCACATTCCAGACCTGTCAGGGCGCCTTCCCAGCATTATCTTGTCATGAAGTCTCTGAACCCGAGTCAGGGAAGCCTGACGATCCAGGCCCCCCTCCCAGCTTCCCTGGAACACCCTGAAACCCACTTCACAGCCTCTCAGCCTCATCCTTCCCTCCCCTACTGCAGTCAGAGTGTCCTTCATAAACATAAAGTCAGATCAGTCCCTCGGCACTCACAGCTCTTAACACCTGGTACTTCGTACACACTCAATAAACACTTGTGGAATGAATGAATAAGTCAGAGACTGAATGAGACCCAGTAGATCATGGTGATCAGGAGAACTTCAGTAGTGTTCCCTTTCCTAACTGTCACGTGATCTCTTTCTGCTTCAGTTTTCTTATTTGGAAATTTAGGCTAACAATGCTAACTGATTCGTGGAGCTAATGTGTGGGTTGACATGTACGCAGTAAATGTTGACCGTGACTATGACGCCATCACACAGCATCACTGGGAGGCAGGTAGGTCAGGCCCTGTTTCCAGTGAATTCCTAGGAAGCCCCACTCAGTTCCTCCTGCTAGGGAGGGTACTCCCATCTGAGATGCATAATCCCGCTTCAAGGGACTCAGAACCAACTCTGATGCTGAGGGTGGAACGTGGAAGAATCTGGGCCATTGGGGGAGACCAGAAGGCACAGAGCCTCAGGTAGGAAGTGGATCTCTCTGGGACTGGATCAGAGTCATTTACATAAACATGGATCCCTCTTCTAAGAGCTGAGAGTAGGTGACGTTTCCAGGCCTGGAGTCAGGCTTCCTAGTAAGAGCAGTGTACAACCCAGCCCTGACCAGAGAAAGCATTGCAAGCTACCCTTTGGCTCAAGGGAGCTTTGAAGGAGTCTCATGAGAGCTGAGGTCTTATTCCTCGTCATACCCATTCAACAGCCAGATAAACAGAGGCCCACGGGGGAAGAGGATCCACCCAGGGTCCCCCTGCCAGGGAGAGGTGGAACTGGGGCCAGCAGTCAGGCCCTGTGGCCTCAAGCCCAGACCAGTTTCCCTCCACAAATTGCTACAGTTTGAGCAAAGGCTAGGCCGCTCCCTCTCCCCCAAGTAGTGTTGCTGTTGCAACCTCTGGCTCTTCATCCCTGGAGATTTGCTGTTTCACATCCTGTGCCCTCAGGTTTCCACTAACCAAGAGGCAAAGACCCTGGAAGTTTCCACTCCTGCCCCCTGACAGCCTGTGAGTGCGTACAGACTCCTATTCAACTTATGATTTCTCCTCTACCTACTTCCAAGGAAGACACAAAGCAGATGACAATAAAATGCATGCATATGTGCTGCTACCAACAAAAGTAATTAATAATAAGCAAAGATTCAAGAGAAGAAATACACTGAACTTGGGAACAGACACAGATGGGTGTGATTGAGGCTTACATGGGGGCAGAAGGGGAATCTCCAGGAGGCACGGGAACATCTCTTCATTGTTCCCTATCCCTTGCATCCAGAAGACCCTCTAAGAATGCTGGAGGCCAATTGCAAACACGGGTGCATCAGTCTCCTGGACAGCCTGACTTCACACCTTACTTTGCCCGAAGGACTCCACGAGGAATTATATCCCTATTCTCATGGTCTCTGCACAGGGATCAGCCTGGGCCATGCCTGAGGCACCTGTGCTTGCTCTTCTCCCTCCTCTGAGTAATGGTCTGTGGGCAGGACCCCCAGCCCGCCCACAGGAAGTGTGCCCAGCTCATGGAGTCATGGCTGATGTTGGCACCTGTCCTGTTGCCCTAATGAGTCAGGCCTCTCTAAAGAGAAAGCCTCAAGTGGAGTGATTCAAAATGACTTAATTGATTTAATTCATTGAAAAGAGAGGAAAAGAAACCAAGCCCTTCCAAGGGCAGTGTGAGTATCTGCTTGGGTCACGAGTGCTGTGGAGATGCTGCTAGCATTGCTAGCATGATGGCTTTGGTTCAGGAGACTCGTTCCACTCACCCATGCCTCGGGTTCATGGTGGGAGGGACAGGCTGGCCCTGGATCTTCATTGTCTCAGGAGAACCAGCAGCCAGGGATCACAGCAAGGCCATCATGGTAGAGGATCAGCCCCAGCTTTTGTGAGTGAGCCTCAGGGAGCCAGGCCCTGGCAGACGTCAGCCCAGGAAGCTTCCTCCACCAGGGCAGACTGGGTCAGGCAGACAGGAAAGATGGGCGGATATGGAGAGGTGAGGCCAGGAAGGGGAGGCTTTCTTTGGGGAAGGGCAGAGAGGAGCCCTGTGGAAAGTTGAGCCCAGCTGGAAGTGGAACAAAGGTGAACAGAAGACCTCTTTTTAGTGAGAAAACCTTGAGTTTACAGGGGTGAGAGCCTCGCCTTGTACCCCCCCTATGTTTCCCTGTCTTGTAGAAATCCTGATCCTGGACCACTGACATCTGCCAGGCACTTGTAAGTCAGTGCTAGACGCTATGCCCAGTGCTTGCTGTAGCTTATCCCATTTAAGACTCGTTATGCCATGAGGTGAGTAATTTCACTGATCCCATTTTTCAGGTAAGAAAACTGAGCTCAGAGAGGTTAACAGACCAGTCCAGGGTTACATAGCTAGCCAGCAGGGGAGCCAACATTTGAACTCTAACACCCAAACTATTATTATCTACCACTTAAAGATTCCCTTCCAGTGACTGAGACACAACCCTTGCTTTTGGGAATCCCCTATGTGGTAAAAGAAATGTGGTGTATGATTAAGAAACCTGGTCTACCTGTCACTGATCTTAGGGAGCCCTGTGCTAACAACAAGGGTTAGAAAGTGGTCCCTAAGGTTCAAAAGCTGCAGCCAGCAGGAGTAGGAGGAAGGGTGCTCCTTAGCGGACGTTACAGAGAAGGGAACCAAAGTGATGAATCCAGAAAAATCTACCAGCATCTTCTCTGAACCCAAGCCCACTGCCCCTGCCTGTGTGGACCACTGCCATCAAGGAGGAATAGACAAGCACTCCTCATCTTCAGAGAGGTGCGCTGCCAGGCAGGTGAAGCACCGCGGCCTGGAGCTAGGGACTCCGAGGAAAGACAGTATGATGAGACAGAGACATTAGCCCAGACACCCCCTGAGCACCTTTTATGACTGTGATATAGGTCCCTCTACAACAAGCCAGCACCCAGCCTGGAACTTTGAGCAGGTCAGTCTATGGGTAGGGTTAGGGGTCGGTCACAGGTCAGGGTCAAACATCAGTCAGGGACTGACTTGAGGTCTCAACTAGAGGTCAGGTTTAATGGTGCATCTGGGTCTGGGTCTGGGATCAGCCTTTATGCTATGAGCCACAGAAGGGAGAGGCTGGGAGGTCCCAGGCACTCTGTCCGGATCAAAAGGCCACAGTGAGTCACTGAAATGGCTCTTAGAGTGACCCTTGCAGTCCTGCTGCCTGTGGGTCACCTGCTAGGAATCAGGTGCAAGGCGGGACTGAGAAGGCCCCAGGGGTAGGCAGCAGCCTGCACCCAGCCCTATAGACTCCGCACCTCTCATTCTTTTTGGCTGAGGTCATTCCATGGGCCCAGTCACCTGGGGCCTGGAAAGGGAGGCAGCAGTTCCGAGGCACCTCCACCAGAGTACCCATGAGTCACGATCCTTAGGACTACAGCTACTGGGCCCCACAGAAGGCCAGAGCACCCCAGCACACTGCTGCAAGCTCCAGAAACCCTACTCCTTAACAATGAAGGGTCAGTGGCCAAATCATATTGAGCTTTAAGAATGTTCCAGGCACAGTTTACATACATTATTTCTTTTAACCCAATGAAATTACTCCCCATGTTATAGGTGAGGACCCGGAGGCACAGAGTAGTTAAATATGTGGCTCCGGCACTTAATCCAGGCGGGTGGCCTCATCTTAACCACTATATAATTTAACAGCAAGACCAAGACTAACCCTCACTCAAGCAGGCTGTGACATTGCCAAATGACTCCTCGCCACCCTTCCTGTCACCACCACCCCACTTCCTTCTGGAGGAAGCTGGAAGCCAGGTACTAAATCTCTGAGGATACAATTCCATTTGGCAACAAGGTGCCTTACTGGAGCAGAGCGACCTCCAGGCAACATTAATGTCATCTCTATTCTTCCTAATCCCTGAAATTCCACCATCTCCACTGCCTTTTTATACTGGACTTGGAACTTTCAGGCAGGCAGCTCTCCAGGGGACAGGCAGCCATGACCTCGCAGCAAAGGGTCAGGAGTGTCCACAGCTTTCCCCTGAGAGCCAGTGGTATAACCTGATGAAAGGACCTCCCTCCCTGGAGAGTAGTCTTTGTCAGTAGGGACCTGGAAGATAAGGGAAAGTTTTCTCTTGATTGAGAGAAGAGGAAACCATCCCTCTTGTTCAGTGGATGCCATGGGATGGAATGCTATGGCAACTGCATTTCCATTTGTTGTTAATGAAACTGGGGCCAAAGTGCAGGCTTGTTCTAGGGCCCGAGCTCCCATAGGCAGTAAAGACAGGTTAAGGATGCAAGACCCTCGGGGCACTGCATTTGATCAGCAACTTACCATTCCTGGCACTATCATTGTGACATTCATTAAAGCTTCATTTGACAAGGTGGACAGAGCGGAGATTATCAACCTTTCTCACACAAGGGCAAACTGAGTCCCCTGCGGGATGAGTGTCACAGTCACATTGGTGGCTCACCAGTGACACTCTACCCCAGACCCTTCTCTGTTGCTAGGAATTCCCAATTTTGTCTTGTGGTTCATCGTCCCAGGAGCTCAAGGGCCCTGACCTCTCTCTTCCTCCAAAACAAAAACTATTTATTAGCCAAGATCAAGGGCCCTTGATCCTCTCGGACCCAATTTCCTTTGATAACAAATATCCTGAGCCATCCTCTTTACCTCCCTGAAATGAAATCCTTGCATATGTCTAAGAAAAAAATCAACACAACACCTTAACTAATGTAAAGGAAGAATATAACAAAGAAGTAATTTCTAGTGAAGAGCATGGGTGGTGATGTGTGGGTCCATCACACCTGAGGCCCCGCTAAGACTGCAGCAGATGCAGCCCAGCCTGAGACTTCATGGTTGCTGCTGACCCAAGGAGCTGCACTGCTGGGGCTCTGAGACCTTCAGAAGTAATGGGCGGCTCTTGGTCAAGTTCCAAAGAAAACTAAGGAGTATTTTCCCTCAATTTACCTGGTAAATCTCAGGCAGGAACACTTCTATAAAATGGAGTTAGGGCCTTGGCTTGGATAATAAAAAGCAGGTTTTTCACCTCCATGAATAACTGGTATGACATTAGAGGTCACAGAAGGGACAAATCATCCCATGCATTGCAGGACATTCAAACTCTTCCTCCCCCAACCACCTCCAAATGCCATGGCACCCCAATACCATGACAAATGACACCTGCCCAGGTTTTTCCCTGACAGCCAGCGGTGTAAGCTGATGGTAAGGTCTTCCTCCCTGGCCTGTGTCACTCAGTCTTGGTCAGTGGGACCTGAAAGACTATGGAAAGCTTTCTCATGATTAAGAGATGAAGGAACCACCCTTCATGTTCAGTAGAAGTCATTTCGTTGTTTGCCAGCCTGAGGGAGACACTGCTAACTGCTGTCTTGAGAAGAGGAATTCTTGAAGGTCAGGGGCGTATTGACTAGCTAGATCCAGCAGTCTTAGAATCACCCTGGGTTGGAACTCTCTGCTATGTGAGAACATAAACCCATCCAGTGTAAGCTGCTCTGAGGTGGCCCAAAGTTTCTGGTTATCGCTATCTTCACCAGACCCTGGATGTTCTTACTGTCACCGTGGGTTTGCAAGAAGTGACTTTTCCAGACCTCAAGGTCAGTCTGAGAATCAGTGCCCAGGTCTGCTTTCCTAACTTCAGATAGGTCCTGTCTTCCCCTACTTCTCAGATACGTAAGTAAGCAGGCAAGTCCACTGTTCAGGGGAACTCCCACGAGGGAATCTCTGGAACCCTGCAGGTGCAGACACTTAAAGGGCAGGTGTCCGGGAATGGGAAAGGTACTGGTCCAGGAGTTTTTCGGGACTGTCCCCTCCCCAGCTCCTCTTATGACTCAAGAGACAGGGGATTAGCAGCTGCATTCCTCACCGGTGTCATCCTTTATGCTTTTAAGTGCTCTACAGGCACCAATTAGCTGCCAAGCGCCCCACCTGAGGGTGTCTGCTGAGCAGCCAGGGCCCCTGCATGGGACACAGGGCAGGACCAGGGCCCATCTGCCCTGAGCACCGAAGCATCCGAGCTCCCAGAGCAGCCCCCTGCTCAGTCCTCGAGGGTGGAGAGAGCAGGGTAGGAAGATGGCAGAAGCATCACAGGCAGGGGACGCCACGATACAAGCTGTTGCCAGGCAGGGCCTGTAGACATCAGAGCAGATGTTAATTTTTATCCCAGGACATGAACAGCCACTGAAGGGGTTAAACACTGTTAAGCCCCTTGAGTGCTCTTTTCCTGACCCTCATCACTGCAGGCCTCTCATTGCAGACAGATGGATGGAAGGCTTTAAGTTTGGTCTTTAGGCCAGGAATATAGCTCAGTGGCACAGCTCCTGCCTGGCAAGTGCAAGGTCCTGAGTTCGATTCCCAGTACAAAAAAAAAAGTTTAGTCTTCAGTGAGACTAAGATCTTTGGAGACACGGACAATGTTTCTGACCCAGGTCCTCTTCTGCTTGAGTATCAGGGAAAAGAACAGCAAGCACGTTGCAAGCCCGGATACATCACCTGATAGATAACTCCATCACCCTCATATTTAAGAAACTCCCACGAGTACCAGGGTACCCAGGTACCTCCAAGGACCCAGCAGTTCAAGCCCAAATCCACCGTCTGGGCCGGATGGCCTCTTGATCTTTTCTATTTATTTGCGAACATCAACTCCAAGCTCCCAGCAGGCTAACTTCACAGGGCTCTGGATGGTCCCACCTGTGGCCCCTTACATATGCTATGTCCCAGCCCGGAATGGCCACTCCACTCCCCACCAGCACTCGCTTTATCTACAAATCGCACCCATCTCTCAACAGCTGCTTCTCCTCTCCCAAACTTCGTGGAGAACTTCACAGCTCGTTCACCCCCCAGTGGCTCCTCAGGGTTCCAAACAGCACAAGAGGCTTGGGTGTGCAGTTCCTCAGTCTCCATTATTACCTTGGACAGTTATTCACATCTTATATCATTACTCATCTTTTCAGCTTTGTACTCTTGCCGCCCACCTCCTTTTCACTAGAAGATGGAGACCTGCGTTACTCACGCGTTCCCAGCACCTCGCATGGTGCCGGTACCTGCCTGTTCAGAGCTCAAAGAACATTCTGTGGTTTTTGAACTGCCTTAGCTCCAAGGAATGACTCAGTGATGAAGTTTCTAATGCAGAGATATGTGGGGAAGGGAAGGTGGATGGAAGCGTCCCTCCTTCCATTTTGTATCATCAACAGTGGATATCTGTTGTATGTCACTGTCACAGGGTACTGGGGGAGATTTGCTTCTCTGGTCTACAACGACAGAGTAAACTCTGAAAGCGAAAGATGCAAACCTAGAAAGAAACATGGACAGAGGGTGCAGACCAGACAGGGACATAGGCAAAGATACGGCAAGAGAGCAGGCATGGGGTAGATGGAAAGAGGGCCAGAGGAAGGGGAGGGCTGGGCGAACGGAGGCAGGCAGGGACCAGAGACCAGTGAGCAGAGGACGAAGAGGGAGAGAGGAGAGCCGACCAAGGCCGAGGCAGCAGAAGGGCACCGGGCGAGTGCGCCCTCCCTCCCAGCTGCCTCGGAGCCGGGCTGGGATCTGCATCCTCAGAGCCACTCCTGAAGCTCCTGCGTGTTGGGGCATGAAAGCTGGGAGGTGGACAGCCAAGCTAGAAGGCAGCCGAGGACCAGATGACAGGGAAATGTGCGCCTGGGAAGGTGACAGTGGCACAGGTGCACTGCCCTGTCCCGTAGCCCCCGGCCCTTCTGAGTCAAGAGACAGCACCTGCTGGCCGGCTGAACAGAGCTGGACGAGGAGACTTTCTCCAAGGTTTGACTCAGGTGCCTGCTGGGGACAGGGGAAGGGAGTGGCCCAGCTGAGACCGTGGAGGCTGGGGGATCAGGAACGAAAGGAAAGCTGGGATTAAAGTTTCAGTAACCTGCCTCAAAAGTGCCAGGCACTGTGTGGGCCAGGATTCCAAACTGCTGAGTAAGGCGGCCACTCCAGCGTGGAGGAGGAGAGGAGAGGCGCTGGTGTGAGGCAGGCAGCGGGCAGAGGGCGCAGCTGCCCCTTGCAGGGGTCCGTGGCCTCCCTAGCACCATGTCCCGCAATGCAGCCCCTCCCTCACACATTCGGCCAGCACCCACTCCCTGAAGGCTCAGAGCTGGTCAGTAAGAGCATGGTAAGGAGGTGGATTGAGACTTAGGGGAGGTCTAGGAAGGATTCTTACATATGTGGTAGGGTATGAGAGAGAGAGGAATCTGAGAAAGAAGAGACCAAGAAAGGCAGGGGCAGAAAGGCTGTGACAGGACCAGAGGTCAAATTTTGCTACTCATTTGTGCTTTGAAGCAAATGTATTGACACAGAAATAAAATGGGATCCAACTAGAAACCAGAGTGTGGTAACAACCCCTCAACATGATCACAGACTAAACCCTAAGGCCGACCTTAGACTAAACTTTAACCCTGGCCACAGATTCACCACTAAACCTGTCCTCAGACTCACCCCTAACCCCAACTCCTCTAGTTAATCTTGGCTACTGGCCCTCTCAAAACCGTGTCTCTATTTCAAAGGCACAGGAAAACTTGTGTAGATGTTTCTGGAAACACCCCTGACCTGTCACTGCCACAGAGAACACAGCAGAAAGGCTTGGTGGGATGACACGGGGCTGCACATTAAAAATATGCCAACTAAAATCTTGGTTTTGTCGAGCACAGCCCTAATGCTTTCCGTAATTGGATTGCCTCTCCTCACCACCGTTCCCTCTCTCTTGCCCCACTCCTCTGTAACTCTGGGCTCCTGCCCCTGTCAGAAACATTTCTGCTCCTTAGTATGGTTTCAACATGGTTTGTCCTCCAAAAGTTCATATACTGGAAGCTTGGTCCCCAGTGTGGTCCGTGGAGCCTCAAAGAGGTGAGACCTAATGGAAAGTAATTAGGTCATGGGGGATATACCCTCCTAAGGGGATTAATGCTATCTACAGGAGTGGGACAGGTCTAGATTAGTTTTCACAAGTGGGACAGGGGCTAAGTAGTTCTCAAAAGAGCAGGTCACTATAAAACCAAAACCATCATGCCTTGGAGCATTCTGCACGTAGCCAGTTGCCTTTCCATTTCTCCACCATGTCATGTTGTGGCATAGCCAGATGGTTGTGATGTCCTGTTTGAACTTTCCAGCCATCAAAAGCACAAACTCCCTAAACCGCTTTTCTTTATACATTTTTCTGTGAATATCCTCTTATAGTAACATAAAACTAAGATGCGCTGTTGCAGCTTAGAGCCCCAGCATAGTTTTATTTTACCAGCCAACTACAACTTTCACATTCCCTCCCTAACTAGTCTCAGCCAGAAGGTTTAGCCTTCCTTTGAATTCCTACAGCAATGTGAGTTAATCCATCTAGCCACTAATCACAAACATTCCTTCTGTTGTCCTGTTAAACTGTTATTTTCATTTGCAGAATGATGGCGTGTAAGATATGAGTTGAAATTATCACCCCAAGTAGATAGTAATTTTTCTAGTCATAAACAGTACTGCAATGAACATCTTTATAAAACATAATTATGAACTTACACACTTTAAAAATGTTTCTTCAATCAGAGGAACATTCTAAACATAATTTTAAATGTAAAAATGTCAAGTAACATTTCCCTTTGTCCATACATTTGCAATTTATATAGTAATTTTTCTGATATTTAACTACATGCATGTAAATAATTCCCTTATGTTCTGCTTTCTGAATTAATCAATTTAAACATCACCTATTGACCTCCAACTATAGAAGGTGAAAAATTACTTTTATACTGTTATTAACAAATATTTCTCCTCTTTCTGCTCTTCCAATAGAGTTGAATGACATTTCACATCTGAGTCAGGTATAGTATACCGTGGGTACAATTCCTTTTCTGTGTAACTTTCAGTTCTTCCTGGAGTGAATAACTGCCTCATATTAAAAAAAAAAATGTATCTCACTTTCTCAATACATATTGCTAATTCTTCCCAAACTTTCTGACAGAAACATAAAATCTCTCTACGTGAGGTCACATCTGAAGCCATCTTCCACCTTCTCTTTTCTTGGGGATTTTCTTGTGTAGCTTCGCAGCTCTTGTTCCATCTGCCCTGGTGTTTTGGAATCCCACACCACTGTTCCTGTCGTTGACGTCTTTCTAAGTTCACTTTACTTTTATTTCGTGTTCGCTATCTTGCTTCCTGAAAACTCTGCCTTCATTTTTTTTTTTTAGCTTATTCCTTTATTTTGTTAGAATATAACCTGCTAGTAGTCTCTTGAGAAACAGCAGAAGATACAACTTTTGGAAAAATTAGATATCTAAGGATACTTTTATTCTACTCTCAATGCTAATTATCTTGTGGTATATAAAATTTAAGTTTAAGCTTAAAAGGACTCTTTTACTAAAAGCTAGAGACTAGAGACATTACCTAAAACAGTTTCTATTTTGTAGCTGTAGTCACGAAACATAAGGGAAATAACATAGGAAATAATTCTCTCATTATTCAGATCTCAAATTTAGACATGCTCTTCTCAACACTGGCTCTATATTAGAATCAGCTTTAGACCCTTAAAAACTACTACCATAATAGAAAGTGATTTAATTGGTCAGCAGTAAGGAAAGTCATAGAGCGTGCATGAATGTGTGTGTGTGTGTGTGTGTGTCCTGATCATGTACCAGTTGTGATCCAAAAATGTGAATAATATTTTAAAAACATTTATTACAGCAAAAGATGCATCGCCATTAATCCCTCTCAGAGTACTCTCCCTCACTTCAAACACACTTATCCCATCCCTCCTGCCGCTTTCTGAAGGAATTCTGGAAGTCCACTTTCATGAGTGTCTTTAACTGTGCTGTCCTGGCCTCCTCCATGTCCTGAATCAAATAAGGATGTTTACTTTCATAGTCACTTTGACCTTGGAGAAGAATCAGGAGTCACATAGTGCAGGTCCAAGGTAGAGGAGGACACACCCTGACGTTTTATGGGCCTGCCTGTTGGTTGGATGGCACTCAGCAGCAGCATTGACTGGATTTTTTATTACACTTCATAGGCACAAAAGATGACATCCAAAACTGTTTCAGCAAACAGCAAGAATGATAAGTATGTTCAAAGTGAAGGGAAGTATTTGAGGAGAATTAATGATTAATGACAATGTGTCTTTATTTTTTTAAGGCAAGCATTCATGTATTATTTGGTCATATCTCACAGAATGCTTTTGTATGTGTGTGTTAAAATATGTACAACATAGAATTCACCATCTTAATCATGTCAGCTGGGTGGCTTTATTAAACCCACTCACATTGCTATGTAGTCATCACCACTGTCCAATAGTTTTTCTTCTTCTAAGCCTGAAATTCTACACCCATTAAATGCTACTTGCCCATTCTACCCTACTCCAGCCCTGGGCTGCCATCACTCTACTCCTGTCTCTCTCTATTTGATTCTCTTGGTACTTCATGTAATTAGCATCCTATGTTGGTCCTTTTGTGATTAGCACATTTTATTTAGTATAACGTTCTCAAGGTTCATCCATGTAGTAGCACATGTCAGAATTTCTTTCCTTTTTAAAGCAGAGTAATATTCCATTGCTTGCATATACCTCATTTAGCTTATCTACTCATCTATTGCTGAACACTTGAGTTGTCCCCACCCCTTTGGCTACTGGGAATAATGATGTTATGTACATGAGTTGTGCACATACTGATTACAGCCCTGCCTTTTGTTCTTTTGGGTGCATATCCAGAAGTAGACTTCCTACATCGTATGCTAATTGTGTGTGAGACAGTGTGTGTGTGTTTGTACTGGGGACTCAATCCCAGGCCTTTGCACTGAGCTCTCTTTACTTTTTACTTTGAGATGCAGTCTCACTAAGCCCCTAAGTTGCCCAGGCTAGGCTCAAACTTCCAGTCTTCCTGTCTCAGCCTCCTAGACTGCATGCACCACCATGCCTGGTGGACACCTTTATGCCTTAATTTTTTATCATAATAATTTCCACAATATGAAGCTGTAGTTTCTATGTAGGCAAATCTATATATACCTTACTTTACTGCTTTAGCTTTAGTGTCAAAAGTAGAAAGGATTCCCATCCTGAGGTAGTAAAAATGAAATCCCATATTCTCTTTTAATATACTAAGGAGTTTTTTCCATTAAATATATACTCATTATGAAATTTATTTTTGTAAGGAGCAACTATACAGAATCCAACTATATTTTTTCTTAAGAACTGCCAATTATGCAAATGCCACTTGTCAGATAACCTAACCTGTCCCTACTGATATGAAATTTCACCCTATACTAAGTCCTTATAAGCATTTGTCTTTCTGTTTACTTCCACTTTTGCATTTGTATACTCTCATGTGTGTATTAACTCTCATTTATTGTAGTTTTAGATATATTTTATTATCCGGTGGAAAAACTATTTTCTCATTACTTCTCTTTTTCACAATTTGGTTTACTTTTATTTTCATATGAAATCAATTCATTTACTTTAGAACATTTTTTTCGGGTTAAAACGATTTTTGAATTTTGGTGAAAATTATATTCAATTAATAGATTATTTCAGGAAATATTAATATTCTATGATATAATTTTATGATATAGAAATTAAATATATCTATTTCTACAATTATTACTACTAGGTTAAATTGTATAAAATTTCTCATATTTAATCATTTTGACCTACATAGAATTGCAACCTCACTGGGTGTGGTGGCGCATGCCTGTAATCCCAGAACTCAGGAGGCTGAGGCAGGAGGATTGTTGCGCGTTTGAGACCAGCCCAGGCTACAAAGTGAGCTCAAAACCAGCCTGAACTGCATAGTGAGACTCTGTCTCAAAAAGATAATAAATAAATAAATAAATAAATAAATAAAAATTTAACAAAAATTGCACCCTCATTTGTTTCAATATAATATTGCTTAGGACATTGTTTTTTAGATTAGTTTTTCTTTTTTTTTTTTTCCAGAGAAAAGGATTAATAATACTATCACGCTGTCCTAATTTCAGAGAAATCAATTAATTATTTCACCCTGTCCTAATTGCTACCATGGGTTTATGATTCCTGCTCACTTGTACCCATGAGAGCTGCCTTAATGTACCCATTTATTTTGTTAGGTAGGCCGTGCGGTAGCTTGCATCCGAATTGGGCATCCCTTCCCCCCTTCTTTGCTTTGTTATGTCTTTCCTCCTTGAGAAGTAGAGTCTATGCCTCTCTTTATCTCCATTTCAGATACGAAGGGTCATAGAGGACTTGTAGCTTACGCCTGGGCTGCTCAGTAAAGTTACTCTTAAAGTCTGGTGCCACCACATAAAAGATCTGATGACCATAAGGCCACCAGGTTTAGGGCTAGGCCAGCCACGTGAATAGAAAAGGACAGATGTTTGGCCAGCCCCCGGCTATTTCAGACTCTAGCTGTGCATCCCGTTCAGACCGTAGCCGCTATGGGACAAGGTTAAGCCCCATGTGTCCTGTCTACACTCCAGAAACCCATACAGTATAATTATAACCCAAATCATTTTAAGCCATTAAGCTTGAATAGCTTATTATGCAGCAATAAGTAATAGAAATGGAAAGTTTTTGTTCTTTTTAGTAATTATATAATCATCCGTGAAATAATTATGCCAAAGAAAAGCCTGGACCTGTACAATAATCTGCACTGAAACACATGATCTTTCTCTGCCTCATTTCCTTGCTTACCCCAGCTAAATTATCATCTATAGACCTGTTCTCATATTTTTAAAATTTTTGTGTAGTTTTAAAAATAGTATGCTGAATGCCAAATTTGGGGACTGGACATTTTTCTCTTGATATCATATTATATAATTCATCCCTATAGTTGTATATCATTTTACTTTGTTTTGTCTGCAGTGTTAATATCTGACCATGTGACTGTATCACAATTTACTTATATTCTTTTCTACTGATAGGCACTTAAATGATCAAATTTTTGATGATTCAAACAAGAATGCTATGAACATTTTTATCTATGATGTATCTTATTTCTTTTCATGTTTTCCCCCCTCCCCACCCCCTTCCCTTCTTAGTATCCTCATCAGCCAAAGATCTATCTTCCCATCTCCTATGGTCTATCTTTTATTTTGCGCTTTGATTTATTCACACTTTGAATTTCTCTGATAAGAGAAACTATGCAATTTTTAAGCTTGTGTTTCTGATTTATTTCACTCATCAGTGTGGATTCAAGGTGCATCATTTGCCTACAGGTGACTGAAATTCATCCTTCTTTATGGCAGAGTAGTACTCCATTCTGCATAAAAATACCACATTTTCTTTATCATTCATCTCTTGGTGACCCCGTCATTGCATAGAAATAGCAAAAAACCTGCAGAGCTGTTATTATAAATAATAGTTTATAGCAAGATAAGTAAACTAGTATAACCACTGCAGAAGCCAGTGTGGACATTCTAATCCCAGTCCTATTAATATTATTTATACCACAGCTTCTGAAACTCTCAAAATGCCAGATGCCCTTGCTGAAGCAACTACTGATTCTGTGTGTTTGGAGAGTTCACATTTTTAGCAAGATCTCTGGTAATACCCGTGCTGACGCTGACATCGATGGTGACGAGAACAACACACTTTGAATAGCAAGATGTAGATTTTTGCAATCGGATATGGTAGCCAAATCCCGCGTGTGCATTTGCCCTTTGTACACTTCATCCAGAGCAGCCTCCTGTGTGGGTTCTTTTATGATGAACCTTCTGAGGCTTTCTAAGACTAAGAGCATTTTTGTCATACCCTCCTGCGTAAATGATGATTTGGCTGGATATAAAATTCTAAAGTCTAATTTCTTTCTTTGTAATATTTTGAAAAGAACATTCTTATGACTTCCTGTAACCAATTCTTATTTGAAGAAAACCTTAGACAGTCAATCTGCCTCGTATTCCTTCCTTTGGAACAACTCTTTCTCTCTGGGAACTTTTAGACTTCTCCTATAGGCTTTGCTGTTCTTAAATTTCACGCTTCCATGTCATTTTCCCCACCCGCTCTCTGCGGTCTCTTTCAATCTCAAGTCTCCTCCCCTTCCCCTCCTTCTCCTTCCTATTTGTCTTCCTTTTCGCTCCTTTCCCCTTTTCCTCTACTCAACTCTGGGAAATGTACCACCGAGTTTTTAATTTTTCTTTCTTTCTGAGACCGCTACTGTGCAACTATTAACATTTCCACCTACATCTTCCCTATGTCCCAGCATTTTTTCTATTTCTTCACCTTCCTTTTTCTTTAAGGGATGTGATCTCAATCTGGTCTTCCAAACCAGTAACTCCTCCCCCCAGGCAAGTACGTTCCCCTATTTATTCCAGCTACTCCTTCTTTAGCTATTCCTTTTTTCCTATCGAATTGTATTAGCACTTGTCACAAGACACCACCTAACACCACAGTTTGAAGGCAGAGTTTACTTTGGCTCACAGTGTTAGTGCAGCTGCTAATGATGCACCTTCCACCAGCTCCAGAGCAGCAGCCTGGCAGTGGGGAAGAGCAAGGAAAGCTGTGTTAATCGTGGCACTTGAGAAGCGGAGAAAGAAAAGAGGGGCAGGCAAAGGAGACCCTGCATCCTCTTCCGGGTCTTGCTCGCAGTGACCTGCCGCCTCTGACCAGACTCCGCCTAACAGCATGTCAGAGGTATCACCCCACCCCCGCTTTAGAGGTATCTATCACCCTCGAAAGCCCTGCCTCTGAGCTCATGAAGCTCGGGAGACATTCTCCATATAAGCCATAATACTCATGTTTTTATTTCATCTTTGTTTACATGTTTTTGTTCTTGGTTCATAACTTTTAGTTTGCTTACTCATTTTAAACGTTGCTCTAATATTTTCCCCTCTGAAGGACTCTATACTCTGATTATATGTTATTTTTTGTTTCAAATAGCTATGGTTTTACACTGTCTCGTTTTGGCTTGAACTCACTTTCCCCTGAGGATGTTGCCATCTTTGTAGATGAACTTGGAGATCAGACTCCTACCTACGAGGAGAGTCCCAGGGAGCTGAGGGAGGAAGAGTCCTAGTGTGGAGAGGCCAAGACCAGAAACACATCACCAGTACTCACCCCATGAAACAAGTCTTTGAGCCTGGCCTTCGTGCACCTTGGCATTGTGAAGTGACACCTCCAACTACTGTACTACCCAGTGTAGTTCACCTGCCCCAGGGAAGTTGAGACAATGGAACAGGGAAGCAGAAGTCCAAAGTTCATAAATCTCTTCGGTTTTGTGTTTGTTTTGGTTTTAGGCATGCTCTTACTATGGTGCCCAGCCTGGCCAAGACGTTCTCCTGCCTCGGGTTCCCTAGTAGCACCACTGTGCTCATGTTTCTATCTGGGTCCTTAGTTCCTCAAACTTGCTTGCATTTCTGTAATGAGCCTTATCTGAGCAGTTGGTTATTCTTTTCACATGTGAATGCATTTGATTTGCTAATGTTTTATTGATGGTTTATTCATGAGCATATTAGTAGCTTTCATTTGGTTCTGCTTATCAAGTTTTTGTATTGTGTTAAATCAATTTCGTTAAATAAATTGAAAACTTTTTTGTTATCTATGCATGAAAACAATTTAATTTGCATAGAAATTCTCCCAGGTTTGAAAACAGATCTATAAACAGATCCACTTCCTGTCTGCATGGTATAATTTGGAAAATATGGGAAAGGGGAAGGCTTCTTCACAAACTTCTCAATTTATTCCCTATTTATCTCTCTGACTTTCTATTTCTCCTTGACTCCACTGTAGCTATATTTTCCTTAAAAAGTAACCAACTCATCTAGATTTTTCAAATTTCTTGGAGATATAATTTTTTTCTTCTTAAAACCAGCTTTATTGAAGTATAACCTACATTTTAAAATCCACGCATTTTAAGTACAGTTCAACTGGTTTTAAAAAATTAATGCATTCCTATAATCTCCATTAGAAATATCAAGTATTTTTTAGTATTTAAAGTCATGACAAAAAGCACCCCAGAACACTTTTTGCAGTCAACACCTTTTCCCACCCACAGGGCAGGGGACTGCTGTTTTGCCATCAACATAGCTGAGCCTTTTCTAAAATTTCATATGAATAGAATCAGGCAGAATTTGTCTTTTATGTCTGACTTCTTTTGCACAGCATAATATTTTTAAGATTTATCCATGCCTGCATCAGTAGTTCGTCCCTTTTGATACAGTGTAGAGGTCTATTGTATGGGACATACTAAATCTGTTCATCTATTCATGAATTGATGAACATTTGGGTTATTTCCAGTTTGAGACCCTGGAATCTGCTCTTGCATGTGTAATTACATTAAAGGTCTTCCACATGGGGAGATTTTCCGGCCCATAAGGTAGGCCTTAAGTGCAATCAAATGTATCCTTATAAGAGGAATGCTGAGGATAATATGACAAAGCATGAGGTGAAGGAAAGCAGAGAGGGATTTGCAGCTGCTGAAGTGATGCAGGCATACACCAGGAAGTGCCAGAAGCTTCCAGAGGAAAGAAGAGGTGTCTTCGTTGCTTTTCTCATTGCTGAAATAAAATACCCAACGCCCAAAGTTAAAGGAGGAAAGATTTATCTGACTCACATTTGGTAGAGGTTTCAGTCCATAACTGGCCGGCTGCAAGGCAGGGTTGCACAGCAGAGGTGCATCCCAGAGGATAAACAGTCCGTGACAAAGCAGGGCAGGCAGAAGGCAGCAAGCATCAAGCAGGCAACAAATGACAATCTTCTTCTGTCCCTTATGCCAGACTACCCACCTTAGGGTGAGTAGCACTCACACCCAGGGTGGGGTGCCCTTAATCCTAGCATCACACCATGAATCAATCCTTGATCCCAGAGTCACACACCCTGGATGCAGCCATCTCCAAAAGCCCCACCTATGACCACATAAGGCTTTGGGAGGACATCTAGATACAGGCCATAAGAGGCAAGGAACAAATTCTCCCCTCAAGCCTCCACAAGCACAGTTATGCCTACACTTGACTGAAGCTATGGAAACCGACTTTGGACTTCTGGCCTCCAGAACTGTGGGAGAATAAATTTATGCATTTTAAACCACCAGGGTTTTGGTAGTTTGTTACAGTAACCTCAGGAAACTAATGCAGAGATTATTACAAATAATGTTGTTATATGTGTATGTGTGAAAGTTTATGTGTGAGCATATTACTCATTTCTCTTAGATAAATAAGGATGGGATTGATGGATTATATGTTTACATTTATAAGAAATTGACTTTTTCAAAATGGCTACAACATTTTACATTCCCATTATCAATGTATAGAAATCTGCAGATAGTTCACATTCTTTCCAACACTTGATATGACTCATCTTTTTAAAGTTTAGATATTCTAGAATGTGTATAGTAATATTTCATTGTGGTTTAAATTTATGTATCACTGATGAGTAACGATAGTTTTTATGTGTACTTTTTGTCATTCATATATCTTTGGTAAAGTATTTATTGTAATATTTTATACATTTTTACTCAGTTATGTGTCTTTTTAGTATTGATAATTCCTTATATAACAGATTGCAAATATTTCTCCCAGTTTATAGCATATCTTTTCAATTTCTCAGTGACAATATTTGTCAAAATAACAAATTCTTTACTTTCAATATTTTCCTATTTAATATTTTTCTTTTACACTGTATAAATTTTGTGGGCTAGGAAATCTGCCTAGCCCAATGTACAAATGTTCTAGGTTTTCTTTTAGAAGTTTTACAATTTTACTTTTTTTTTTTTTTTTTTTTTTGTTACTGGAATTGAACTTGGGAACTTGCACTTGCCAGGCAGGTGGCTGTGCCACTGAGCTATACCCCTGGCCCCAAAGTTTTACAATTTTAGCATCTACATTTGTGTCTACAATTGACTTCATGTTAATTTTTTGTGGTATGACATAAGGACCAAGATTCACATTTTTGCAAATAAATATCCACTTGCTCCGTTTCTGGGTGTTGGGAACAGTGTCCCCAAGAACTCACCGGGGCACCTTTGTGGGGATTGCACTAACCACGTGTGTTTCACTGAGTTATGTGTGTCTCCTCAGCCAGCCCATGCTGTCTTCATTGCTATGGGTTTTGCTATAGGGTAAGTCCTCTACCTTTATCTTGGCTTTAACATTCTTTGGAATGTTGAAGCTCTTTTGCATTTTTCCATATGTATTTTAGGATCATTTTGTCAATTGGTACCTCTTTTCCTTTCCCCTGGAAAACAATTCTGATGGAATTTTGATTTGGGTTGTTTTGAATCTATAGATCATTTCAGAGACAGTTGGAGTCCTAATATTGAGTTCCCTAATTCATGAATACAGCATATCTTTCTATTTATTTTAGTTTTATTTAATTTCCCTCAGCAATATTTTATAATTTTTAATGCACATGTCTTACAAAATGCTTTGTTATATTTATCTTTGATTGTTATTGACTGTTAAGGTTACAGTGATTTTTAGTTTGGTTTTGGTTTTTTGAGATAGGGTCTCACTATTTAGCTGAGTCTAGTATTGAAAGTACTATATAGTCAACGCTGGTCTCAAACTCCCAGCAATCCTCCTGCCTCAGCCTCTTGAATGCTGAAATTACAGGTGTGTGCCACCATGCCCAGCTGGGTAATAATGCTGTTTCCAATGATGTTTTTAATTTCAATTTCCAATTATTTACTGCTCTCTTCAGCTTAGAAATTTGTCTAAGATTTGGTACTGCTTATTATACATAATATTTTGTGAGATCTTCTTTTGTTTCATTAACATTGCTAAAGATGTCCTTATTTTACTAGTCTTTACACAAATAAACACTTTGGTTTGTTTAATAAGTCTATCGAGTGTTCATTTCCTAATTTATTAAGTTTTGTTTTTGTTCTTAATTTTTCCCTATTACTTGCATTAAGCTTATTTTGTTAATTCTTCTCTAAATTTTTTAATTTTATTGTTGGATGCATTTTGCTTTTATTCTGTCATATTTAATCATTGTAATGGCTTTGTATCGTGACCACTCAACTAAGCTAGAAGAACTACATATCACAGAATTTCCCTCCATGTATCGTTATGGGTTAGAGTGAGTCCCAAGGAAAATTTACGTGGAGTTTAGAAACAATTGTTTGTTTAAACCAAAGGTCATTGGAAGGCCAGGTACCACCGCACTTTGCAAACTGTCTAACATCTACGGGCTGACCTTGCGCACATCTACGGGCTGACCTTGCTGGTGTGCGCAGGGGCCAGGCTCTCACCTCCTTTCTTCCCCTTCACTCAGATTTTGATCCTATTGCCTGTGCAGCTGGTGCTAGCTCGCTGGAGATATGAGCAACAGACTAGGGTTCCCGTTTGTCCTCGTGGGCTCCAGTTTGCTCCTGTTGTCCTCGGCTCGCATTTCTCTCCCCTGCTGACATAACCTAATCTAAGGGTTTGGCCTACGTTATTCCTATACGTATTTTTGCCTTAGTTAGTTCTCTAAAGACTTTATGGCCTTATTTTATTATTTTTCTAACTGTTACTAGCAATAATTTGATACCATCTCTAAGTTTTATAGTTTTATCTTTTCACACCATTTCTCTTAAGATCTTTTTTATTTAATAAATTTAATCAAGATGTGAGAGGTACTTTTGCTATAAATATTTGTGCTATAAAACACCTTCCATACTGAAACTCTTACTGAATTTTTGTTTTATTTCCCCAAGCAGTGTTTCAGAATAGACGGTTTGCTTTCGGAATCCCGGCAAATCTAAGAAGGTCTCTGTGCTGCCTTCCACGGGAATAACAGTTAGGTCGGATAAGTAGACAGCGTCTGCATGTTTGTGTTCTTCACTGGCTTTGTGCTTGGCTGTTCTTTCCAGGAAGCACACCCACCTCCATAGTGCATTCAGTGTGCACTGGGTAAAGATGACACCACCCTCACAGCCCAGGGATAGACAGGTACGTAACAACGGAAACCTGCCAATCTACTGGCCAAGTGATTGGTGATGGATATGGACCAGGTCCAGGCCCAGGCCAGTAGAGTTACTTCCACGGAACTGTCAGAAAAGAGAAGTTCTAGAGCCACTAATGGTCACCCTGGGCCATGTGAGGAAGAAGTCAATTCAAAACAAGGTGAAGTTGAGAGGTAACAGGACAAACGGAGTGCCTAGGTCCTGCCAGAAAAGCAAATATGTTTATTCTCACCACTAAAACTGCAAAGGGAGATTCAGTTACTGCTGGGTCCTGATATCAGATTATGTCTCTTCCATCTCACTAGAAATATGCATGGGGAATATTTCTTAATTAGATTGAATGGAGTAAATTTCATGAGGGCAAAAATTTTCTCATTCCTCTGAATGAACCCTTTGTTTAGAGCCACTGAGTTCACTCATAAGTCTGGTAACTTTGACATCTGTAGAGGGAATCTTTATGTTGGCTCAGGTTTAAGATTTATGACAGTCTTCTGCAACTGTCTAAGAGGTGACTATTCAAATTGCTTAGTTCCAGATAAACTATATTTTTCCACAATTTCTCCTGTGAGATTTGGGTAGAAGTTGGTTTGTAGTTGCCCAGAGGATGATTTGGGGGAGAGCCAAAGGTTCCATGCAGAAAAGTTTATGTTCCTATTGTCATTATGCCCCAAGATTGTCTATCATTGTACCTCTTACCCACCCAAAACACTGACCCCAAAGATACAGTACTCCTATGAAGCACAGGCTGCAACCCCTGACCTTGGCCAGTCTCTCTACTTGGCACCTGCCTCATATTCCAAAATCATTCATGAGGCCGAAATTCCTGCTTCTTCTTAATCTCCCTCCATTTGGTTCCAGGGCACCACCTTAGATGTTTCTAACTAGCTCTCATTTCTGTGCCTCTCTGCTCTAATCTTGTGCTTCTAATGGCTTTTTGGGTAACTTTTTTCTTCACATGAAAGACTTAAGATTTCTATGCCTTCCTTCATCCTAATGATTCTCAATGCCATGAAGCCTGCCTCCTAAAAGATCCTATCAGCATGCAGGTGAGTTTTGTAGGAGGCACATAAGTAGGAAAAGGGGTATTTCATATTTTTGAATTTATTTGAAACTTAAAGTAATACTCCACAAGATTGTCTTGACTGGAGTCATGCGAAGATTTGTGTGAGAAAATTTTGCAAAGACATTAAGAAATACAACATCCAGTTCTATCCAGTAAGTTCCTGGTTGGCTGCTGGGTTCCTTCTCATGTTTTGACAGCCCATGAAGATATATAAAGGCTGAGTGGGTGGATAGATGAATGGATGGAAGGCTAGAACTATCGTTTTAAAAATGGCATTTCAAAAATACAACCATAGTTTGATCCACCTATTCATCTAAAAGGCAAAATTCTATTTAGGAAGATAATTTCCATTTTGGTCTAAAAATGTCTTGAAAGTAGTAGCAAAATGTATTAACTGTCCATCAAAATGCCATTTCCCTTTGCTCCACAGTGAGAGTTCTCTCTGGGAAATGGGTAGCCCGATAGTATGCTCCTCCGTCCCCTTCCCCCAGGGCAAGAGCATGTGACTAGCTTCATGACAGAATACATATGGCAGTGATATGTCACCCTCTCTGTGTTCCTCCAGCTGACTGAGAGGGCAATACTGGAACATCCTTGAAGCCATTGCTCAAGTTGGCAGAACTGCCATCAGCCTGGTTCCCTGAATGACTGGCTATAGTGGAGAACTCTACCAACTCCGTCTCCATGAGATCAATTACTTTTCACCCCATGATTCTGAAGCGCTTTTCTTTTTTCTAGCAGTTTATCTTTTACCCTAACCACAACTGATTTTTCAGTGAGTCAAAGATCTGTTTCTCCCTATTCCCCACCTTCCAGCTATTTCCACTGGATGAAAAGAACGCAGAAGAAAACAGCTCTACAGTTGTGCAGCAAATTATGAGAGAAAATTTTAATTTTCATAAGTAGCTTTGGAAAGAGCAACCTAGGGAGATCCTGTCTTAAGATAAAAATGAAAAGGATCCAGGCATGGTGGCATACATCTGTTATCCCAGCATTCAGGAGGCTGAGGCAGGAAGATCACCACAAGTTCGAGGCCAGCCTGGGCTACTTAGTGAGTTCAACAACAGCCTGCACTACAAACTGAGACCCTGTCTCAAAAGAAAGAGGGGTGCTGGGGATGTAGCTCAGTGTAAAGGACCCAGATTCAATCCCCAGTACTGAGAAGGAAAACATAAAAAACTGATTTCAGGTAGCTCTGTAACTGTTATTCACAATTAAAGGAGGGAATTTAACCAATTTATCACTGTGGGCGTAATGCGTGCACACACACACACACACACACACACACACACACACACACCACCCTGAAAGGAGCTATGGCTCATACACCGTGCTCTGCTTGGGGGTAATGTCAGCTCTGAAGAACATTCCAGAAACATGTGAGCATCAAGACTCAAACAGCAGAATGCCACCTTATCCATAATCAACAATGATAATTTAGCCCAGAAAGGAAGAAGGGCTGGATGGGTTTCTGGCCTAATGACCTCCATCTTGCATCCATCCTCATGGATGGTTCAAACCATGCGTGAACCCAGGTGGGATAACATGGGGTAACCTCCTGCCCCCTTCTGGCCACCAAAACCCAGATCACCGGCAGGAGGCACATGCACACGAGCACTCACACACCAGGTCAAGGTCTCCTGCCTCTCATAGATTCACTTTTCCCTCCTTGCAAACCCAAGTGACTCAGCATTATGGAGCTTCCAGTTCTTTTTCCTTACAGCTCAAATAATACAGCTGAGTAATCAGAAATGGCCCAAGTATGAGAGTTCCTGCTTCCCCACCTAACCTGTGGGTCACTCTGGAGGGGCAACAGATCCTTATGCTAAGAGTCATTTTTCCTCACAATCCCAAGGCCTGCACGTATAATACCACTCCCAACCCAGCCTCCACAGTAAGCACCTCAGTCCTGCCCTCTCTCCGCAGCCCCGCCACACCCCACTCCTTCTTAATCTCCATTTTGGCCAGCTGGCCCCCACACCCCTTCAGAATTCTGGGAAAAGCAAAGAGAGGGATGGAACAATGGCCTAAAATTAGAACCCACAACAGAAGCATGGAACTCTGAGTCATGCACTGTTCTTTTCCCGCTGCTCCCCAAAGCTGCTGGTATAACCACGCTGGTTCTGGCCCTGACAAGTGCTGACAGTGGGATCAGAGCCAGCCAGGCCTCAGGGCAGAGGGGCTACTGGAGCAGCGTCCCAGAGGGCTGGGGCTCCTGAACAACAGAAACCATTGGCAAGACGGGTGATGTCAGCCTTAATAGGCAAAAAGTACTTCCTTCTGTTCCACATTCTATCCCCCCCCCACAGCCAGCAACCTCCATCCGGCTCATGTGTGGGGCACACAGTGTGGACGTGCTATGTCACCTGTCTACACAGAGCAATGGCCGGATGAGAGGACACATCAGCTGTGATCAGGATAGCCCAACGAATCACTGTGCAACCGATCCGTCCTCCAGAGGCCACACGTGTGTTAGCTTCTGGGGAAAAAGTTACTGCCGTGCATTTTCCGCAGTTTGTACCCCCAAGAAGGAAAATATCCACTGCCCCTCAGGATGGGTCCCCAGCACGGAATCGCACCAGAGACTCCTTATCCACTTCCTGATACCCTTCAGGCTTCCTTTGAGGAAAGAAACCAATGTTTGGGGTTCTCTTCTTCATGCAGCCCTTCCACCATCACTGCGGAGTTGAGGGCCACCATCAGTGGCCTGGGTGGACAACAGTTCTCCCTGTTTGCACTGCTGCTTTGTGGGAGGATGGAGGCAGGAGCCCCTCACCCTTTTCAGTTGCCGCAGTGTGCTCCAGGGCTCTTCAAAGGTCGGCAAGGGCCAGAACCACCACCAGTCCTAGGGCTGACTGTTGCTGTCAGAGTGTCTGAACCTATGGGCCTATGGGAGCGCCCCCAGTCTGCCTTTATGTGCAGCTCGAAGTGGGAGAAGACCACACTTGGAAGTGGGGGCTGGGGCCTCAGCATAAACAGCCAGATTCCTGAGCTGTGAACGCTCTGGCAGGCCAGATATAGTGGGAGAAGCTGGTAGATAGTAGGAGGATGTGTGCTGAGCTGGTCTGTTGGTAGGATAAGGGGAGACAGAAATTAGAAGTTAAAATTAGGAAGATCATGAGGAGCTTTGCATGCTGCCAAAGAACCTGATTCTCACCATTGACAGCACAATGTAGAGACGGGCAGGGGGACCGGGCTGTCTGGGCTGAGAGCTGCAGAGTATGGGGAATGCCTAGGAGTCAGAGGGAAGGAGCGAGGACACGAGCACCAGCCCAATTGCTCCCCAAGGACAGGACCAGGACTTATTTTACTTTGCATTCCTGGCAACTGCCTGCCTGGCTCTTAGGAGCCTCCAGTGAGTGTTTGAAGGTCAAGTGAGTTGCTACCCAAGAGGGCTCCCACAGTGGTCTGACCCGGGCAGGGCAGGACAGGAAGGAAGGGAGAGGCAGGGACTCACACCGGCACAGGGTAGGAAAGTGGGAGACAAAGCCCTGGGAGCCTTGGGATGGGTGAGGCGAGGGCTAGGAAGCAGGCAGAGGTGACACCCGTGTGACACAGAGCTGGCCGTGGCGGTGCACCTGTAATGCCAGCATTCGGGAGGGTGAGGCAGGAAGATCCTAAGTTTGAGTTGCAGCCTGAACAACTTCGCCCTTGAGTGAGACCCTGCTTCAAAATAAAACAGAAAAGATGCAGCTCAGTGTGAAGGTCTTGGATTCAGTCCCAAGGACTGGGAGGAAGAAAAGAGCCGGTCCCACAAACACAAACTTCAGGAGCCTGAATTGGGTGAGAAGTAAACAAGAACTCTGCTTCTCCGAGATGAAGTCAGCCCCCCATCCCGGGAGCGGGGAGGACAGAGCCTGGGAACCCTGAGCGTAACTGAGAAGCCACGCACGTGTAGTGGCCCTCTATGGGACCCTCAGGGGTCTTGCCCTGCGCTGCCCCAACAGGCTCACGTGTCCTGCATTGGGGCAGCTTGCCTGTTTGCTAAACTGCCCCTCCAAAGGAGAAGGACACATTTCCTCCCCTCAGTCGGTTGGCATCACAAGAGAGGCCGCTGGCAGCTGGAGGAATTTCCCACAGCTGGAGTACTGGCACGTGGCTGGGCTGAGGGAGACGGGGTGCAGGCAGCCACCGGCATCCAGGCCTGGAGCAAAGTCAGGTCTCTGGAGGAAGCTGGGGGAAGCTCTGTTTAGATTGAAAGAAAAATCATCAGAAAACTCAGAGCTTAGGTTCCAGTTTAGATCGGCTCATTGGTTTGTTCTCTTTTTAAAGACACTGTCTTTGTTTATAAGAAGTATTTGTATTTGTTTCCATTTGGGATTCAGCAGATGAGCGCAGTGCATTCCAGGGTCTGCTTCACAGATCAGCGCCCCTGGGATGCACACACATTCCACTCTCTGCCCTGGGGAGTCCAGGAATGTGCTGTCCCCGATCTGTCTGCTCCCTGGACAGCCCCAGGGTAGAGGGTGCCCTGCACAGCCAGGAGCCAGGGGTTGCCCCACCAGGAGTAGCAAAGCCTGAAACACTGCAGTGCACCATTACAGGGACTTCCAGTGTACCGGCTCATAGATCAACTCATTGAAATCCTTTCAACAATTACCTCTATTTTACAACTGGAAATGGAAAGTCAGGACATTTTTTAAAAACATGCCTGCAGTTCCTCTGATGCCACATTCAGAGCTAGGATTTGAACCCTGGACCCAAGCAGTTTGACTCCAAAGCCTATCCAGAACTTCATACTAATATTTCTGTATAAGGCATTCCTACCTACAGAGGATGTGGCCCCAAGGCCATTGTCTTCCCTTGAAAGGGATGAGCTGAGAAAAGAGTGGCTGGTGGCTCCAAGGCTGACTGACCTGTCCAGCTCCATCTAGGTGGTGACGTGCGCTGCAGCTGCCCCAAGTAGGGCCCCTCCCAGGAAGGTGTCTAAGAGGTTGGAATTGCTGGCTCTGAGGAACTGTCTTCCTGTTGCGTGCCCCAAGCCAGAATAGCTGCTGAGATGAGAGTTCCAGCCAAGCCTCAAATTGCAGGGACAGAAGCCAGGACCAGGAAGAAGACGTCTCACCAGCCTGCAGCCTCCCCTCTGGACACCTCCTCATGAGAACTCTACCTGGGAATCCAGCAAACACCCTCAGAGGCTGCTCAGCCGTCACTGTTCGCAGGCACACTTCTGCTCAGCATTTCTGGGTGAGCCACACTTGAAGAGCCAATCTTGGAGGATGAAACCATTTTAACAGGCAGACACTGACCATCTCTGTTATGGTTTGTGGTTAGATGTCTCCCCAGACTCTCATGTGGTCATAGGTGGGGTTTTCTCAGAGGTGGCTGGATTTAGAGTGTGTGCTGCTAGAATTGATTCACGGTGCGACACTAGGCTCAAGAGCACTAGGATTAAGGCTGTGGGTGCTACCCACCCTAAGTAGTTCGGATAAAATAAAAGGGTGAAAATGACACTCTTGAGGTAGCTTGTTGCTTTGCTCCCTTCTGCCTACCAGAAATGCCCCTCCTCTGTGAGGCCTGTCTGCCCTGCCATCCTGCTTCACAGCCTGCCAATTATGGACTGAAACCTCTACAAACTGTGAACCAAATAAACATTTTCCCCTTTAACTTCGAGTGTTGGGTATTTTGTCTCAGTAATGAGAAAAGTGACTAAGACAATTTCCAAAAACATCAAGGTCAGAATGGGCAACCAGCACCGTCAACAAACAGAAAGGGCTGGCATGAAGCCAAGTACTGAGAAGCAGAACAGAGTCCCAGGGAGGCTCAGGATCCTGCAAAGTGGGCAAACAGTGCATCCTCACCTGCCTGGGAAGAAGGCCTGGAGGAAAAAGCCCTCTGAAAACAGCTAACCCTACATCTCTGGGCTCCATTTCCAGAGGCCTCCAGCTCCCAAGCACAGCATGGGCTGACTGGTTTCCAAAAGTCCTAACATCCCTGCTCTTGGGAGCAGGAGAAAAAGGGGAGGGAACGAAGCGCTCAGATGGGGAGGTGAGAGGCCCTGCTGGTGCCCAGCAACGGTACAACCTGCAAAGCTTCCACGCCGTAATTCCCTCCACAACCACCTTACCCACTCCTAGCTCCTCAGTCAGCAGGCAACCACCTAATGCTGAAAGAAATGGACCCAAGCTGAGACACCGCAGCTTCCTGCCCCCTTTACTTTTGCCCAGGATTCAGGCTGTCCTTCACAGCTTGCCCAGTCAATGATGTGCTCTTTCCTCCCCACCTCTGCATCTGAGCTCCTTCCCATGGACTGCGAACATACTCAGGAGTCTTTTTCTCGAAACCTTGCCCTTCTCCCTGAGCCTCTCCCCCTGCCTTAAATCCCTCTATTCCTTTTCAAAAGTAGGAACCAATGACCCACATTACATCCTCAATTCCTAGCTGCGCCCTCCCCAGCCCTCAGACACCAGACCCTACTGTGCTGTTTACTTGATCTTTTGGGAAGCCAGCAGTGGCCTCAGGATCACCTGCGGCTCTCTGCCCTGATCTTTCTCCCTCTATCACGCTTTCTCCCTGCAAGGCTTCCGCTCTGCTACTCTATCTTGATTCTTGGGCCACTCCTCTAGATTCAGTCCCCGGGAACCTCTCGAAAGTTGGCTTCCCACAGCTTCATTGTTAAGCCTCTATCCTCTCCCTCCTGGTCAGTCCGGGGTAACCTTATCTAATTGCTCAGCTTTGGCTATCTATATTATAATGAGTTCCCAGTCCTAGGTCCTGCCTCTCTCCCAATCAAGGGCTTCCAATGACTGCTAGACCCCCAGTGGCATGTGACAACTCCAAACAATCCTGACTGAGTGCGTTCCTGACCAAAGTCTTCTTCCTCTTAAGACCTCCTTCCCTGCTGCTCCCTCTTCCATATTTCTCATGGCCTCCAGGGCATGAAGTCTGGCTGTACAATATCTTTCCAATTATCTCCTTTTCCTACCAACAGGCCAGGCCACTTCACGGGGTGTTCTTCTTTTTCTTAGACCACAGGAATAGCCTCCTCCATCAGCCAGGATGCCAACAGTTGTCAGTTACAAGGTGCTCAACTAAAGGAGGCTTAATGAAAGCCTACAGCCAAATAGGATGTTAGATGTATGTTCTTTCATTTACTAGTTGTGTGGACTTGGGCATTCTCTGAACTCAAATCACTTTCATCTTCTGTGAATTCATTTCTTTGTCTGTAAAATGTAAATTAAAATATATATATTTAACATTATATATATCTAAAATTCAGTACCAGAGAAATATGATCTTTGCTATAGTTGTAACATATATGTGGGTTACAAACTTTTGGAAATGGTTTGCAGGAGGAGTTTGGAAATGTGGAGATGTGAGCTAGAATGCCCTAAAGAAATTGATGGGTGAGTCTGGTCAGAGCACGGAAGAAACAGAATGTTGCTACAGTAAATGCATACAGTAAAGGCTGGGATCAGGAGGTTTCCTTTGGGAACAAAGGTCCCATTGGCAGTTGGACTAGAAGCCATGTGCACTACCTCTGGCAGAAATTTTGCTTATAATTTGCCCATGTTCTGAGATTTTGCAGGAGAATGAGATGAGAGCAGTGGGCTAATTAATTTGGTGGAGGAACTTTTAAAATGTTAAGCCAACATTTTGGCTGTGCCATGGTTACTACTGACTGCTTTTAACCAGATTTGAAGTGAAAATCAGGAGCAAATGGCAGAGCAGAAAAATTTGAAAAGCTTAAAATGGAAGGAACCACGTGTAAATTTGGGGTTGAAAGAGGTGTGGTTGCTAAAGAGATTAGCACCTTTAGAAAGAAACCAAGTACTTTGTAAAGGGATTAGCAGAAATATGCCTTGAGGGCATCTCACAAATCAGCAAGACACCACCTCTGGAAGGCTCAAGGGTGCAAATTGTAAACCTTTCTTTTGAGAAGAGAATCCATGGGACCCCTGCTCAAGAAGAGACTCCTAGGAAGTTGTTTCCCCAGGATTTATTTCACTATGTTCAGTTATCCAGGCACACAGAAGCTGCTGCAACCATAGTTCAAAGGGGCCATTCTACTATTTCCACTAACAGCAGACCTTGCCAGTACCTGCATGATCCTGTTCTCACTAACATGCAGAATACAAGAGTTGTAGGGTCAGGGAGGCTTCCACATAAATTTCACGGGAAGGTCTGGGAGCATAAATTTGTAAAGAGTGAAGCTGAAGGTACTTTGTAGATATGTGGAGCTCCTTGTGACACCCAAAAGGTTGAATTGACTCAGTGGGGAGGAAAACTCCTAACTTCCAAGAGTTGGAACATCTTGGATTCAAAATATTTTGCCAGTTCAAGTAGAGATTTGACTTTACAAGGATTAAGGCAGCTCCGGAGTGGATAATCAGATAAAAGTTAATTATTCTGCCAAACTGTCACCATGTCTTCCTTGCCCTCCTTGCTATCTAAAACAAATAGCAAAACCCTATGCCTTTGTTGTTCCTCAATGATTCTGGGGATTTGATTCAGTTTGGGGCTTCACTGCATTCCAGTGAAGTCTTCCCAACAAAGATGTTGGGAAAATGTTTCCCAACAAAGATGTTTTCTGTCTCTTGAGTCCTCATTCATCTCTCTAACAGGGTTTGGCTGACCTGAACCTGGCAGAGATACCTAGAAGCTAGAGATGCCAGGAATGTGAAATGTATACTGAGAAAAGCTGCAGGATAAGTAGAGGTGGCCAAAGACAAAGGCCATGTGGACTGCAACTAGTAAGCCCATAAGAGTGGGATCACCCAAGTTCTTTGGAACTCACATTTCCCACTGTGTGACTGTTACAGTTTGTGTCTGCATGTCTCCCCATATCCTCACGCAGTTATGGGTGGCTTTTAGAGTTTATGACTGATCCATGATCCCAAACTGAGATTAAGGGCAGCAGTGGACTGGTTAATCTGGCAAAAGAAATTTCAAGGTAGTCCATTGTTGGGGCAGTGGCACGGCTACTGTTGGCAGTTTTTAGCCAGGTTTATATTGAGAATGAAAAGCAAAGAGCCCAACAGGACGATTTAAAATGTTGTGAGTTTGGCCAGAAAGGAAGCTCCAGTAAAGCTGTAGATTGCAAGGTGGAATTGAGGAGATCCTGATTGTTGAAGAGGAGCAAAAGAGTGGAAAAGATGGCCTGAGAGCATCACAAGAGGCAGCAAGTCTCCATCCTTTGCAGCTTGCCTTGAAAAGGAAGCCACAGAGCACCATGTTCCAGAATGGCAGCAGCAGCCACACCAGGTTCCAGAATAGCAGCGCTGGCTACACCAGGTTCCAGAAAAGTGGCAGCATAGAGAATTTGTTCCTCAAAATTGGATTCAGAGTGCCCAGCAAACCAGGCACTCAAGCCTATGGTCAAGAGAAAGGAAAGCTTGGCTACTGCTCCAGGTGGCAGCCGACCTTGACATCATTCATGTGGCCTTGGCTTTAGGTGCATGGATAATGCAAGAGTTCTAAGGTTAAAGAGGCTTCCACCCAGATTTCAGAAGGCCTGGGGGGCCAGGCAGTGTGCCTCTGAGGGGGCGGTGTGTGAAACGGCGAGTGTGAAGCAAAAGGTGCACAGGAGACCTCAGAAGTTTAGAAAAGCCAGGACCATAAATCATCTGAGGAAAGCTGCAAGGAGGGAGCAAAGTGGGCCCAAGAGAGAAGCCCTAGGAGCTGTAACCACTGGAAGTGCCATAGGCGTGGAATCGTACAAGCCTTTTGGAGTTCACAACATGCCACAAGTTGCTTCAGATCCTGGATTTGGAACTACAGAACATAATGTTAGCCCTGCTGGATACTGGACTTGCTTTGATCCCAATACTCTGTATACCCCTGTTTGTATCTTTTTTTTTTTTTTTTTGCGGTACTGGGGATCGAACTTAGGACCCTGCGCTTGCTAGGCAAGCACTTATTCCACTGAGCTATATCCCCAGCCCCCTGTTTGTATCTTTTGCAATGGTAATGTGTATTTTGTGCCAATGAATGTTGAAAGTGTTTAACTTTTCATTTGTATAGGGGCTTACAGCTAAGAGTTTGTCTTACATCTCAGAGGAGACTTGGGACTTGGACATTTTAGCAATGCTGAAACTGTTAGGACCTTGGCAACTCTTGCAGATGGACTAAATGCTATTTGTATAAAGGGATGTGCATGAGTCTTTGGGGGGCCAGGGGTGGAATGTTATGGTTTGTGTCCGCATGTCCCCCCAAATCTTCATGCAGTTATATGGTGGTTTTTAGAGTTTATGACTGATCCATGATCCATTGTTGGGGTTATGGGTGTTAGAGCTATACCTGCCCTAGGGCGGATAGTTTGTATATTTAAGAGAGAGAAAAAGACTGCTGGCTGCTATTTCTCCTTTTTTCTCTTGTTGCTTTGCTGTGTACCATGGCCATGAACTGTTGCCCTCTGCCATCTGCCACTGTACCTCAGAACCAGCCAAATATGGACTGAAACCTCCACAAGCTAAATAAACCTTTCCTTCTTCATTTTGGGCGTCGGGTATTTTGGCTCAGCAACAAGAAAAAAGTAACCAAGACAGTGAGCTAGGAGCCAAATATGGAGTTATTAGACTTAATGTTTGCCCTGCTGTATTTGGGCCTTGCTTTAGTCTGATTCTTTTCTATTCCCTATTCCTCACTTTTGGTATGAGAATGTTTACCCTATGCCATTGTACCTTGGGATTGCATAGCTTGTTTTTTATTTTTATAGAGGTTCATAGGTAGGATTTTGCCTTGATTCTCAGAAAAGACTTGGACTTAAACTTTTGAATAATGCTGGAGCTGCTGAGACATTGAGGAAGGGATTGTTGCATTTTCAGTTCTTCACAAGATAGTTGTGTTATGTTAGGCAGAATTATGAACTTGCTATTATCTCTATTTGGAGATTAAGCGTTGTTTAAGCAGATGTGTTTGAGTATGAAGTTAGTAAGAGGTGGAATATGGCAGTTAGGGTGGAGTGTCTACATGATTGGATTGGGAACCACCTGCGGGATTGGTGGAACACACTTTTGAAGTGTCTGGGTGGATTGTGAAGGCATAGATTTGGGGTCTATGTTTGACCCCCTGCCCTTTCATTTCTAGCATTGCTCTCCTGCTCTACTTCTAGCCCACCATGAAGCAGGCAGCTTCTTCAATGATGCTTCTGCCTTGCAGCCAGCTGACCATAGACTAAATCTCCTTAAAACATGAGCCAAATTGAATCCCGCTTCATTTAAGTTATGGTTGTTGGTATTGTATTCCAGCAAAAGGAAAGTGAACTAAAATATTATTACACATAATAAAGGTTAATAATATAATTTATATATTACATGTATATATAATACCTATGTTGAATCTTTAACTTCTCGTAATGACCTTACTAGGCAATCCCTGGCCTGGTCAAATTGGCCACCCAGCAATGTTAGTGTCCTGGATCAACCTCACTTGCATTCAGTTGCCTTCTCCTGAGTGTTCAAAAAAATCTTACATAGATCCCAACATCATATTTTCCCAGGCAAAGTCTCAAAGTAGAAAAAAAGATATTTTTCTCTTTGATTAACTCTTTTTAATAGGGAGAAATTTTTTCCTGGAAGCTCTACCATAGCAGGATTCCCAGAGTCCACTGGTCAATTCCTCTACCTATAGCCTCACTGCTAGGAAGGCCAGGAAGACTATTTTCAGCCCTTTCCCCAGAAGGTGGTTTTTCCAAGCAAAAACAGGGAAGGTATCATGCTAGCTAACTGAAATACATACCCTAAACTTTTCCTCTTGCAGTCTATCCTCCATCCTGATAGCACAGCAATCTAATCTCAAATTTGAATGTATGATCCTTTAAAGATTTTTAAGATTAACCTCAGAAAAACCCCTGCACTCCTTAGCATGACACGAAAGATCTTCTAGTAAGTAATCACATCTCTTGTTCTGACTGTCCCACCTCCAGCTAGTTCAAACTTTTCACCTCTCTGCAAACCAGGACTTCCTATCCCACCAACAAAAGCCAGTCAAAAACACTACTCCTTATTCCTCAAGATTCAAGTTTCTCCATGAAACTTCTCTGGATTTCTCATCCTACCTTAGGCCAAATACCTACCTTGATGATAGACCAGCAGTGTTCCAAGGGTGTTTGATCAGGAAGGGAAGAAAGGAAGGGAGAAAGGATGGAAGGGTCAGGATTGTGCTTGGATGTCACCAGCCCCCTTATTCTTCCCATGGAAAACCCCACTGACTACTAGAGTAACCCTATGAGGCCTCCTAGACATAACTTTGTCTCAGATCAAGGGATGCTGAACTACAGACCATACTTTCATTATTTTGGTATTTCTTTATCCTTTGGAGCAATTCCCCTCACCCTATGTATTATTTTCCTGCAGTCAATGACACATGCCAGGTGTTTTTCAAAAGAACTGTAGTATGTCCAGATGCTGCGTTCAGGTTGGAGGAACAATTTTTCATTTGTACATCTTGAATGTCACCACGTTTAATTTAGTCCATCTCTCCAGACTGACAAGGTCTCTTTGACCTCTGCTCTTAACTCCAAATTACTAGAGCTTTTGTCCTGGCTCATACACTCTTGTGATAAGGGTATCATCTATGTGTTCATCTCCATAGCTAGTAAAATGATTAAACAGACCAAGATACTCTGACTTCAGTCTTCCCCAACACCTTTTGGATACAGTCATTCACTCCTGGAGAACTAAGTAGAAACAAAGCCTCAATAATCTCAAGAGATGGAAAATGAGGAAAGCCTGCACCAGCAGGAGGTACTCAAGGTTTGTGGGGAAGGAAGGAGACACAGACTGACCTCCAGACACCCGGAGAGGCAGAATATGTCTTCTCAGAAGCAGATACTCTGTCTGCTTCTTCTGCCTGTTTCTTCTTTTTCCTGTCTGACTTCAATACGTTATCTCACTTTCAAAGTCCGCCAGAAGGAAGATCTATTTAGGCCAGCTAGTTGCCATCCAATAAGGAGCACCCACGCCAGATTAAAGAACTACCCAGAGCTGCCTTCCTCAGAAGAGGCTGAAAATGGTGGCAGGCCCTCAGAGTCCCACAGACTAGTACTCTGCTACCCAGCCTTAAAAAGCAGGGATTCAAGGCTTGAAGGCTGTGGAGGAGCTGGGATCTGGAAGACATGATGCTAAAACAGCTGTTCACTGAGTTCACAACCAGTTGTCATCCCAGAGAGGAGGTGCCGTGGGGCTAGCAGAAAGAGAGCAGATAGCTGAGGGTCTCCAACCAGGGCCAGTCTGGAGAGGGCTAGAAAAAAGGAGCAAAGAGAGGGATGCAGTGATAGGTGTCTGTGGCCAAGCTGCCAGGTCCAGCCCAGGGGTAGTGTGTGGTTCATGGGATATGGAACACAAAAGATGGGTAAGACAAGAGACAGACCAACACCTTGATAGACTGGAGTTCCTGAAAGGCCCAGGCAAGATACAGGCTCAAGAACATGATGGGTCCCACATCACTTGGTTCAAGGAAAG
The DNA here is from genome assembly GCA_004027595.1 of Dinomys branickii. NCBI lineage: Eukaryota > Metazoa > Chordata > Mammalia > Rodentia > Dinomyidae > Dinomys > Dinomys branickii. The sequence continues at coordinate 30,418 of PVLD010005856.1, read as the reverse complement.
CCCTTATGTCTGGGATTAGAACATTAGATCAAGACTGAACATAGGAGATGACAGTCCTCCCTTATCCAGTTACAGACCTAGTTCCTTATGTCCCCCATATGCCAGGTTGGGATTTATTATTTCTGAATAGCTAGACATCCACTTAGCTTTAATTCGAGGGAAGGAAAGAGAGTCAGAGAAGGGCCAGGCCATCCCACTGGATCTTATGAGGGTGATTTGAGAGATTTTGGGTAAACCAGATACATTTGCCCTCACCCTGACTCCACTTCCACCTCCTAATTTGTAACTCATTAGAAATGAACCTGAAAGAATTTTATAGGTTTGTTGAACAGAGCCAGGTCAGTTCCTGATGTGACTATTATAGACAGCTAAAGTTAGTTAAAATATTATAGGCAGTCAGACAGGGCTGAGCCCTTGAGATAGTCAGTGCAGAAGGTAAGAACATATTACAATTATGGCTCAGTAAAGGTCAGACTTCAAGACAAAAAAAAATGATTACACCCACATGCTTCCCCTAGGAGTGAACAGCAGTGAATGATATTCTAAATAAGAATCAATCACCTTGGGTTGGGGACCAAAACCTCCCCGGCCCATTCCTTCCTGGAAAGTCCTGTTCATTCCATGTGCACTTACCACGTGACTTGTTTCTCCATTGGATCCCCCCATTTAATCAATATTACCTAAGCAACTATACTTGTAATCTTATTGGTTGACTATAGCTGTACCCCACCTCGTAAACACTTTGTGATTTTCCATTGGATTAATAGTACCTAAGTGATGATATTTGTAATCTTATTAGTCAACCACAGTTTTGCCCCACCTTATACCCACTTCACTTTGGGGTTTTGCTCTGTAAAACTCCTGTGAGAAGCAGAGTCCCTGGCTACCCACTCAGGACCCCTTCTGTCTCTTTTAGGTAGAAGCTATCTTCCTCCCAATAAATATTCCTACTTTTAACCTCCGTTGTTCCTAGAATTGATTCTGTGACTTTAGAGAACACGAACTTAGCATATTGGACACCTAGCAGGCGTTATATTTCTCTTATATTATTTAGATTGTTTGGAGGTCCTATGCCATTCCTACATCATACTCCCTATATCACGACCATTTTCTTTTCCACAGATTTGCAAACTGTATTTTTATCTATCCAGCCAAAGGCCTTCCCTAGGTTTGATATCTTCTATCATAACCCATTTCCCTGTAGCTTGCACACACATAATGCCTCTTCCTCAGGCTTTCTGACCCTCTTACAGGTTCCATGATGTGGCAGTGCACAACTGCCCAGTTCTCTCCAGGCCTGTTGGTTAGGACCCACAACTTACTAACAAACACATCAGAAGGTCAATTGAGTGCCCTGGGGCAGTGGTTGGGAATGTCTGAGTCATCAGAAAGACAGGGATGGACCTGAAAGTCTGCATTAGTTCTGGATCATTCAACTATGGGAAGGTTTAATTCAGCCCAGGGGCAAAAGGTGGAACCCTGGTTTACAGAAGGAAAGGCTCCTGGAGGGTAGTTAGTATATGAGCCAATTCCTCACTCACTCACGTTATAAGATCAAGTCCAAACCGCTCAACCTTATACAAGGAAATGACTCTTTACTGTAGGCAGCAGTTTTTCAATGTATCACTACTGTGCAGTGTATCACTACTGTGCAATGTATCACTACTGTGCATTTTGAAACATAGGCACAAACAAGTAGTGATAAGGTGCCGGAAAATGATTTCACTTGAAAGGCCAGAGGGAGGCTACGGGTAACTTCAACTGTAAAAGACTGGTTCATGTCGAAGTCTTAGTCCTCTCTTCCCTCCAAGTGTCCCATTAGAGGTTTCCTAAATTAGAGGTGCCCTATCCTGAAGCAGAAAAGCCATGAACTTGGAACCAAGCTTCTCACACTTTTTAGGTTTTATGTACGTGATTTCTCCATAGTGTTTCATGCTTGGCAACTCCTGCTTCTCCCAGGGTTCCCTCCTTTTAAATTACCGTGTCCTCTCTTGGATTTCCAGTTCCTGGAATCCTCTGTCTCCCCCTCTGCAGTCTATTCCAGAAGTCAGCAGTCTCCACTGCTCTCTCCTGAGGACTTCTCTCTTCTCCCACAGGCTCACTTTCATCTATTAGCTCAGGATTTTCCTAAGTTTTGGAACAAAATCCTATAAGCACCTCAAACCCGACAGGTTCAAACCCATGCACCATTACCGCTGCTCCTCTTGCACTGAAGTTCATCTCTACCCAACCAGTCTTTTGGTTTAGAAAATGGGTGGTATTATTAGCTCTTCTCTTTCCTTTACCTCTTCCATTCAACCCAATCCCCAATCCCATGACTTCCTCCTTCCGCCTCCCTAGGAGATCTCAAACCACTTCCTGCCCTCCAGCTCCTTCTCAGCTCCAGTGTCTTCTTGCCTCATGAGGACCCTGTTGTCTCCTAACTGGTCTTGCTGACCATCCCCCTTGCTGTCCACCCATATCTTCACCCTCACACCAATGTATCCTCCACACAGGATGCACATCTCCTCCTTAAAATATTTTGAGAGCTCCTTAATCACCTTTGGGAGGTGATCCCATCACCGGTCAGGCCTCAGCTCTTGAGTCTGAAGCTGCTCACTTCTGCAGCTCCTGACCTGCACCACTGAATCTGTCCCTAGTCAGTCTGCCCTGAGTCTGCTTTAATCCTCAAGCAGGTAATGATACTTCAAGCCTCCAGGCCTTATTCGAAACCCTACAATTATATAACTTGTTGGCCATGGTTTCACCAGCCTGTGGGAACAAATAAGGGGCCCTCTCTTGATGATAACCTTGATATCTCTGGTCCATGGCATGCGTGAATTTGACATCTTGTGATTGCTACAGCAAGTATTTCTAGGAGTCCCCAAATGTGCCTTGCTTTTTTCTGTACAAATCCAGTTGATACTCAGTGATCTGCTGTGCATTGGTGGAGGATACAATCTAGTCTTCCCAGCATCCATTTCACCTTTGCCTCTGTCAGCAGCCAAACCGTCTAATAGTCCTAACCCCATCTAAAATCTAAAGAGGATCTTGACTGGTCTAAGCCAGGGTTTCTTAGCCTCAGCACTATTGACATCTTGGGCCAGTTTGGGGTAGACATGGGACTGTCCTGTGCATTGTAGGATGCCTACCAGCATTCCTGGCCTTTCTCCACTAGCTGCCAGTCACATATACTCATCCTTTATGACAAAATATTTCCAGGCGTTGTCAAATGTCCCCCAGGGTGCAAAATTACCTGTGGTTAAGCACCACTAGTCCAAGCCATTTTTATAATGCCAATTCTTTCCACTGATATCGTCTAAGTTTGGATATATGACCTAAATTGGTTGACTCTGAATGAAATTCAAGAATTGTGTTCAGTGTTCAGTGGTTTTGCTTCCTCTGGCTGCCTGGTGTGTCAATCTGGGAACCAAAACCAGCCATCTTGCAAACACAGGAGAAACCAGCTGTAAGAGGAAGCTGAGCCCTGTAAACAAAAGAGCGAGACGGAAAGAAATCAAGCCTTGAGTGGCAACCTTTGACTTCTAGGTCAACGTGCCTTTAGCTTACTGCATTGCTGGACCTTTCCATATGGGAAACCTATAAATCCTCTTCATTGTCCATGCCATCTACGGTCTTCTCACTTGCACCTGAAACCATGATTGCTACTTTGCTGTCTGGGCCAGGTCCACAGTCTGACACAGGACTCTGCACAACCCCAGGATACTATGGCCTTTTTCCCCTGGGCTTCAATCTCCACCTCACATGTGGCACCTGCACGCAGCATTTCTCAGTGGCACTGCCACCAACGCGCCGTATGTCCCAAATGCGAAGAAGATGGAATATTTTTCTCCTCTTTGTATTACTCTCTGGGAGAGAATAACAAGACTTGTTGTTCTGGCCACAGTATTAGTCAGAGTGTTAGTGAAACAGATATTTTGGTTTTACTGGCATTGCTGCACTCTCTCCCAAAGACAAGATATGAGTTCTTGGAACATGACCAAGGACATATTTAAATAAAAGACACCACCCTGTATTAGATTCCTTTCACCTCTCCAAGGCAACTGGGCCTCTCATGGGTCCTTTCCATGCTAGATTATTCTTTCCCAGAAGGCCCTTCATCCCTCATTCAGATGGGCTGTAGTTTGTCAGACTCATGCCCCTGTGTCACTCAGCCTGTGCTAGTTTAGGCTGAAGTAATAAGCAACCCCAAAATATCAGTGGCTTGCAACAGCAATGGCTTTTACACAGTCAATGTTATATTTATAATATAAACATAATGGTTCTATATGTAAATTTATGCAAGTTTCATCACCAACTCTTGAGTAAAATGGTTTCTCCACTCCAGAGTTCTTTATGTAGATTTTAGAGTCATCTCTGGATTCCATCACCAGGTAGTTTTTAAGCTGTATTTATGGGTGCAACAGTCCTGGCATATTTTCATGGTTGCAAATGACTATTACCTTTAGACCTGAATGACAGTTTGGCTGAGTAAAACCTTGCTGGCTCACCCTTCTCTGAGAGCCTTGCAGACAGTACCTCCTGACTTGTTACTGTTGAGTGTCACTGGAGATATACCCGAGGCCAGTAGATACTGTTTTCTCCTTGTGAGTGACTTGTTTTCTGCCTGAGTAGCCATATTATTCTTCAGTTTCAACATTTCTTACTTCTTAAGGATGTGTCCTTTTTGTAACATAATACAACAGTTCAAATTGTACATTCCCTTTATGTAAAAGTTTTCTTTTTAATTTTTTTCTACTCCATTTATTGTTTACTTCTACTGAAGCAACAATTAAGTTTATGCTGGACTTTCTTTTATCTGTCTTGAGCATCCATCAGTTTTATCTACAATTCTTCTCCTCATTGCATGGGGTTTTTCATTGGCTCACCTACTGTACATTTTAGTCCACTTTCAAAGTGTGTTCCATTCTTATGACCACCAATAATCCCACCAGGAAAGTCCTTTTTGTTGTTATTTATTTGTTTGGTTGTTTGAGACAAGATCTCACTGTGTAGTTCAGGCTAGCCTTGAATTCATTATATGAGCCAGGCTGGCCTCAGACTCATGGTGACCTTCCTGCCTCATCCTCCCCAAGGGCTGGGATTACAAGCATGGGCCACCACACCCAATCATTCTTTTATATTTCTGTAGGTTATCAACTTATGTTTCATCTCTACTCATTCTTTTTAAACTCTTGTATCTCTTCTTTGAGTGTCTCCTTGCCCCTCACAAGAGTTCATGTATGCAGCCACATCTTTGAGATGATGAGTGGATTGAGATTTCTGGATATTCATTCATTTCCTGAAGTGATTCTTTTACTGATATGCATCCTTCAGCCTTTTACTTGCTAGGTATCTTTTTTCCTTTCTCTGTTCAAACAGTTCTCTTCGTGGTCCCTTTCTACGTTTTCACCCTTCATTTAATGGAGAATATTCTGGGCCAGGCCTGCTCAGAGTTTCGGCTGAGGAAATAACTCTGAAGCCACAGAAGCCCTGTGTTATCTGAACAGAGACACACTGTCCCCCCAAGCGCCACCAATCCCCTTCCATTTTGAACCTGGAAATTGAGGAGGCATTTTTGTTCCAGTTCTCCTCTTTGAATATTCTATTATTTTTACACTTTTTCCTGTTCATTTTTTAAAGTAAGTTTTAGAGGGGTTTAACTTACACTCATTAAGAACATCCAATATAGTTTAAGGAGCAATAGAGTATTTGTATAGTCATCAAACTACTATTTCTTTTATTTTATGAGAAAAAGGTAAAAAACAAATCCCATAAAATGATAGGAGAATGACAATAGCTAACGCACTGCATATTATGATCTTTAAATAGTTCCTCAGAGTACAAGATATGGCATAAAATATCCCCCAACTGGTACCAGTACAAACCTCTCTATGTACTAAGAGACACTAATAGTATAACTCACTTGCACTTTTTCTCCCCTTTCCCTTCCTTTCTTTCCCCCACTCTAGCTCCTTTTTTCCTTTTAAACAATTTCTTCCCCTTTCACAATATCTATTGTGCATTTTAGGCCTTATTTTCTCTTTCAATTTCTCACCTCAGGGATATTTACAATATGATATTTACATGTATGAATCTGATTTATTTCACTAATGAGTATGGTCTCAAGTTGCATTAATTTACCTATGAAAGTCACAAGTTTATCCTTTATGGCTGAATAATACTCCATTGTCTAAAAAGACCACATATTTTCTTTATCCCTTCCTCAGTTGATGGGCATTTGGGTTGTTTTCAGGATTTAGCTATTACAAATTGTGCTGTTCTAAACATGAGTGCATATATATTGGAATGATGCTTTTAATTCTTCTGAGAGGACACCCACAAGGGGAATAGCTGGTTCAAATAGGACCTCTTATCCTAGTTTTTTGAGGAATTTCCATACTGATTTCCACAGTGGTTGTATCAGTCTCCACTCCCACCAACAGTGTAGAAGGGTTCCTTTCTCCCCATAGCCCCGCTAGCATTTGTTATTGGTTGATTTCTTAATGACAACCATTTTTTAAGACAAAAGAATAGAGATATATAAACCAGAATATCACAAAAACCAATACAGAAAATACCCGATTATAGAGAAGATAGTAGGGAATTGGCACTGGATGCTGTATTACATAATATTATCTTTGCATTTGTTAAAATAGAAACAATAAAGGAAATATTAAATTATAGAGAGGATAGTGGGGAATTAACACTGGGTGCTGTATTACATAATGTTATCTTTGCATTTGTTAACACAAAAACAGTTAAGGAAATAGCAAATTACAGAGAAAATAGTAGGGAGTTGACACTAGATGCTGTATTACATGTTATTTTCATCTTTGTTACTCAGTTATATAAACGATGGCTCGTTCAATTAATCAATTTTCTCCACCTCACCTCCATTATTCTACCATCCTATCAGTCATCTTCCCATTGTAATAACTGTACTTTTTGGTTTATTTACTCCCTCGTGCTCTCCCATTGGGAAGAGACTTGGCTGCTTTGAATTATGCTGTGTAAAACATGGGTGTTCACAAATTGCTGGAGTTGGTGAAGCACCCATCCTCAAAGACTAAAACCAGCAAGCCCTCTCAGCCATCAGGCGTGCGGTCGAGTAGGTGGGGTTACATGGTGAACCACCAGGCTCTGCCTTGATACAGTACCTCTGGGTCCAGAGGCTCAGGCTAGTCTTCAGGGCCGCTTTCCCAGAGGGCCGGGCATACCGCCCAGCTCCGTCCCAGGGTGCTTGCCACTTTCATGGGTCAGGTACACTGGGAGGCCTGTCCCCCAACAGGCTGCCGAGCTCCCCACTGAAGCCCCTGGTGTCCCCTCTTTATGGGTCCTATGACTCTTTGGAGACTATTCCCACCCAATTAGAAAAGCAGGTCTGCACCTTAATTCCATGTCTTCATCTCCTCCCACCTCTCGATCTCCAGATTCCCCACCCCTTGTGGCTGGGCATTGGGTGCACTTATGCTGCTGGGCACAAGTGGTGAAGTCTCCCCCACCTGTGCTCACTGTGGTAGTCCAGGATGTGTACTAAGTTTAGTTATTAGTTCAAGGAGAGAATTGGAGGATTTTCTCAGGTCTGCTGTGTAGAGTATGTTGTTGTCTCTCAGGCTCCACGACTGCTGCTTTTCATGTAGTTTGACGCTATGGGTTTGTCTTGGTTACTTTTCTTTCGTTGCTGTGACAAAATACCCAACACTCAAAATGAAGGAAGGAAAGGTTTATTTAACTTACAGTTTGTGGAGGTTTCAGTCCATACTTGGCCGGTTCAGAGGCAGAGTGGCACATGGCAGAGGGCAAACGTTCATGGCAGCAGAGCACAGCAAAAACAACAAGAGCAAAAGGGAAGAATGGCAGCAAGCAGCCTCCTTCCTTCCCCTCCACTGTAAACAGGCTACTCCAACCCAGGGGGTGTGTAGCTCTCACACAATCTCCATGCCTTCCTTTTCCACAGGCTCAGGATGTATACAAAGTAAGCACCCTGGCTTCCTGCTGAATCACTCAGCCAAACCTCTAGACTTCTCAAGTTGACACAATGTATCAACCATAACAGGGTTCTTACAAGGCTCATATATGCAAGCAGTGTGAAGACCCTCTTGGTGCTCATATTAGTAGTTTAGGGTGAGTCCTGAAGCCCGTGGACTCAGCCCGTTGTTGTCAGAAACACATGGTGAATGCCTGAGTCTCACGTTGTTCAGAGAGGGAGTTCAGGGTGGGAGCTGAAGCCCAGTAACCCAACTCATGCTTCCTGCTTGGTATTGGAGTGAGAAGGATGTGGGGCCATGTGCCCCACCTCTGTCTGCAGCTCTCTCTTATCGTTGAGCTCCAGCTCCCATTTGTTTTATGGCTGGATCCCTGGGAATTACTGTGGTGCTGGGGTCACTTCCACTCCTCTCTACTATTCTCTGCTGGTATTTGCTCACACACTGGAGAGGTCTGAGGCCATATCCGCCGGGCATGCATAGAGCTGGATGTGGTGGGCTGCTCACTGGTTGCCTTGTTTCCACCCTGCCTCAGAGCACTGATTAGAAAGGTTTCTGCAGAGTGGGGATTTTGCTTCTGTGGCTGTTGTACCTTCACATCCTCACACTGGATTCGACCATACCTTCCGACCACTGCTGCTTCCCTTCCAAGCTACGCTTTCTCCTCTCTGGTTATTGACCAGCTCTCAGGACTCTACTCTTTCCTGGCCGAGTCAGTAGGTCTCCGCAGGCAGGGGCTTCCGAGGCTGAAGCTGCGAGTGCCGGAATAAGGGAGCGGCTGGGGGTGTGTATGTAGCGGTGGCTCCTTTCTTTTCTGCCTCCTCTTCCTCTAACTATGCCATGACGACCCTCTGAGCTTTTCTCCAGGAGAGGTCTTGTTTGTTATTTCTGAGTGCTTCAATCCCCTTTTCAGATCTTTCTTGGGTCCACGGCACCAGGGCACCCATTTCTCTCCTTGTCTTTCTCATGTTGCTCTATTCTAGTATCTGTGTGGTGATCCTCTGGGAGGATCTTTCTCTTCTGCTTACCCAGTAGCCATCTTACCAGAAATCCAGGGTGATTTATTCTTATTTAAAAAGCTTTTTAATAAGATGAGATCCTAGTTGTTGATTCTTTGAAGTATTTCCCATGCAGTTTGGATTTTGTTCATGAACCTTCTGCCTACCCCTATGTCTTCAAGATTTCTATCTACTTTTTCTTCTAGTATACTTAGTGTTTGTGTTTTAATATTTAGATCTTTGATCCAGTTTGACTGTAGTGCATAGTGATAGACATGGGTCTAGTTTTAGTCTTTGGCAAGTGGAGAATCAGTTTTTCCAGCACCATTTATCAAAGAGGCTATCTTTCTTCCAGTGCACACGTTTGGCCCCTTTGTCAAAGATAAGGTGGCTGAGTGTGTTTGCATTTGTGTCTGCATCTTCTATTCTATTCCACTGATCCTCAGGTCTGCTTTTTTGCCAGTACTATGCTGATTTTATCACAGTAGCTTTATAGTATAATTTCAAGTCAGGGAATGTGATGCCTCCTGCCTTGCCTTTGTTGCCCAGAATTGCTTTTGCTATTCTAGGTCTCCTCTGATTCCAAATGAATTTTAGGAAACTTTTCTTTAGCTCTGTGAAGTATGTTAGTGGTATTTTGATAGGGATTGCATTAAATCTGTATAACAATTTTGGGAGTATAGCCATTTTCACTATGGTGGTTCTATCCATGAACAAGATATCTTTCCATTTTCTGATATGCTCTTCAATCTCCGTTTTCAGAATACTATAATTTTCAATGTATAGATCTTTTACTTCCTTTGTTAGATTGATTCCTATATATTTCACTTTTTGGATGCTGTTGTGAAGGGTGTGGTTTCCCTAATCTCTCCCACAGTAAGTTTGTTGTCTGTGTACAGGAATGCCACTGATTTTTGACTGTTGACTTGGTATCCAGCTACTGAATTTGGTTATTAATTCTAGAAGTATTTGGTGGAGTTTTTGGGGTTTTCTATGTAGAGTATCATGTCATCTGTGAGTAACAATAATTTAACTTCTTCCTTTCCTATCTTTATTCCTTTTCTTTCTATTTCTGGTCTTATTGGTCTGGCTAATGTTTTCAGAATTAATCTAATTGAGGATAAGAAAACAATACAAAGAATTAATAAATTGAAGAGTTGGTTCTTCACAAGAATAAATAACGTTGATAAACCTGTATCCAACCTTATCCAAAAGAAGGAATGAAAAGTCTCAAATTCATGCTCTGAGGAATGAAAAGGGTGCAATCACTACAGATCCTGTGGAAATTCAGAAGATCATCAATACCTACTTCAAAAATCCTTACTTTCATAGGATAGGAAAAAAATAAATGGACAGATTTCTAGATATATATGAATTGCCAAAGCTGAATCAAAAAGATATAAAAATTCTAAGTAGCTCAATATCAGTTAATGAAATTGAAAATTTAATTAAAAACTTACCAACAAAGAAAAACCTATGTCCTGATGGATTCACTGTTGAATTCTACAAGAAATTTAGAGAAGATTTAATGCCAATACTCCTCAAACCCTTTAATGAAGTTGAAAGGGAAGCAATACTCCCTAACTCATTCCTGAAGCCGAGTATTACCCTAATACCAAAACCAGAGAAAGACCCAACCAAAAAAGAGAACTATAAGCCAATTTCCCTAATGAATATAAATATAAAAATCCTCCATAAGATGCTAGCAAACATAATGCAGCAAATCAGGAAGATTACACGCCATAACCAAGTGGGATTCATCCCAAGAATGCAGGGATGGTTCAAATATGCAAAACAATAAATGTAATAACACCATATTAACATAGCAAAACAAAAAAATCACATGAGCATCTCACTAGACACAGAAAAGGCTTTTGAAAAGGTCCAATATTCATTTATTATAAAAGACACTACAAAAAAGCAGAATAGATAGTCTTTACCTCAATCTGATCAAAGCCATCTATGACAAACCAACAGCCAACATCATACTCAATGGACAAAAACTGAAAGCTTTCACTCTAAAATCAGTTACAAGACAAGGATGTCCACTGTCACCACTAATGAAACCACTATATTCCATCTCCCTAAAAAGTTTCTCTGTGCCCCTTTGCATCAGTCCCCTCCTCTAGCTGCCCTCAGCTTCAGGAAACCACTGATCCACTTTCTGTCAATATGACTTTACTTTTCTAAACTTTCGTGTGATGGAATCATCTAGTGTAGAGGCTTTTGTATTTTATTTTTCCCCTTAGCACAATATTGTTGACCTTCATACATATTGCTGTGGAGTAGTATCGCATAGAAATTCTATGGTTTGCTTACCTTTTTCTCAGCTGATGGACATTTGAGTTGTTTCAACTTTGGGCCAACTAAAGCTGCTGTGAACATCCACCTACAAGTCATGTGAGCGAAAAAAATATTTCCCTCGGATAGATATCGAGCAGGGTCACTTCACTGTATTTTAACAGTGAACCAGACCGTCTTCCTGTGCTACCTTGTACTCCCAAGTAATTTATCAGCTTTCTAGTTGGTTGTCCTCCACAACACTTGGTATTGCCTATCTTTTAAACTTAATTCTAGTAAGTATATCATGGTATCTCATTGTGATTCTGTGTTTCTCTGAAAAGTAATGAGGTCAAGTATATTTTTATCTACTTATTATCTGTTCATATGTCTTTGTTGGAGAATAATCTCTTCAAATGTTTTGCTCATTTTTAAATTAGGGTATTTGTCTTACTATGGGTTGTAAGAGTTCTTTAAAGATTCTGGATGCAAGTCCTTGGTCAGCTACGTGTGTGGTAATGATATTCTCCCGTTCTATGGCTTGCCTTTTCATTTTCTCTTCTCTTTTCTTTATTTGGGGGAGAGATTCAGGACACTGTGTGTGTTAAGCACACACTGAGCTGTATACCCAGCCCCTCATTTTCTTCATGATGCCTTTTAAAGAGGAAAACTTGTTAATTTTGGTGATTATTCTAGATAATTTTTGGTTTTTTGACATGTGTTTGCTGTGTCCAGTTTCAGAAAACTTTATGTAAGCCAACATCACAAAGATTTTTCTTCTGGGTTTTTCTAAAAGATTTCCCATTTCACTTCTTGTAAGCTCCATGAGCCATTTACAGTGAATTTCTGTGTACAATGAAAGGTCAGGGTTGGGATTTATTCTTCCCACATGGATGGTCAGTTCTTCCAGTTTCTCTACTTGTTTTTAAATAAATTATTGAATCATTATTTAGGTAAGATGTGGTCTGTATAGAAAATTCAGATAACCCGGTCCCCCAAAACACCCACCACCTGTACTCTCACTTTCCATAATTTAATACCTGCACCAGTGGTTTCTGAGGGTCCACCTCTGACAGCCCCATGGAATCAGGCATGAACATTATTTTAGTCATTCCTTACATAAGTAAAACTTAGTTGGGGTGTTATATGGTTGGTTCTTAAGTTTTCTGATGTTTACTTGTCACTATATTTCTAGTTTTGTGAGTCTTCATTTTCAAGTCTTTATCTAATTCCTTTAGCAAGTTAACATTTTTTCTTAATGTTGTAGCAGCTCTTTATGTATTAAGGATTTTTGTATGTGATATCAGTGTTTTTCTAGTTTATCATTTGCTTTGCATTAATCTAGTATGCAACCATTGAGCACCCACTGTATGTCACACACTCCATTAGGTACCAAAAAAAAAAAAATCCGTGGGGAACAAAATAATGACAAAAACTATCCTGTCTTGAAGTGTATACTTCTTACCAAGAAGCTAGAAACTTTTTCCATGAACAGACCAGATAATAAATACTTTAAGCCAGCAGCTAAAGTATTGCCCACATCACAGAAGAAAGAATCCCTGCTCCTCTGCACCTCTCCCCAGTAGACTGGGGGACACCCAATGGAGAGCACAGTGCCTACAGTGGACAGCTGTCACACAGACTCTTAGGAAGAACAGCAACCATTCCAACAAAGAGGGCGTGGCAGGCAGGAGTTGGGGGCAGCTGCAATGGCCAGTTACACTCTTGTCTCTTGTCACTCTGCAGGAGCCTGGCCACCTCAACTTGGGCAGCTGGTTAGAAGGGAGATGACTGTCTGAGTCTCTGATTCCTTGCCTGGGTGAGATTCCACTGCTTAGTGCCCAGCAGTTGCGAGTAACTCACAGGTGGTAAGCAGAGGGTCCCAGGACACTGGGAAGCATGGCAGGGGAAGTAGGCAGTGGGAGCTGGGGAGAAAACAGAATAACAGAGAGACGTTCTGGCCAGTAGCTCCCAGTACTAACCTACTTGAGCAGTGTCCTTTGGCCACACAGAAACAGAACATGGGCTGGATTTGGCTCACAGGTTGTAGTTTGTCAACCTCTGCTCTAGGTGAGCAACACAGAATAAATAAGTAAGTGTCAGATTACTGAGGTGATACAGAAAATCAATAAAGTGGAAGACATAAAACAGGGAAAAATAAGATGGAAATAAAATAGGGAAAAATAAAAGAACGTGCTGCTAGAGACGTTGTAACTTCATAGAGTATTGTAGTCAAGATTTGCAAGGGAATAGATTTAATATATGATACATAATTTATAGGATTATTCTATAATATTCATCCAAAAAGTCAAATGCAGAAAAGTGCAGGAAATCAGTCCATGCACCAAAGACCCTAAGAATCCAGCTGAGGCCTTGGACCCCACAGCAATGTCCTGCATGAGTCCAGTTGGAGCTTAGAGCCCATAGCAATGTCCTCCACAAGTCCAGCCAGAGGCCTAGAGCCCACAACAATGACTCACGCAAGTCTGTATCACAGATCTGCCCTCGGAAGGACCAAGGGCTGGTAAAAGAAGCTAGACAATCTGTGTCGGAGGGGTGAAGGGTCTGTGCCAGCAGGCTGAGGGATCCGCACATTGCTCAAGGGGAGGACCAGAGCTCCCCCAAAGAGAACAGCAACCACCCCCAGCACCCAGGCTCCTCTGACAAGAACAGCCATTTATATCAGGAAAATCTGTTGTGGCAAGCTTTTCTAGAAAAATCAACAGTATGCAATCTTCCTCTCCTGCTTTCCTTTTATGGTGTTCAGGCAACAGCCCTCAGGTGAACGTTCCACACCCCAAACCACACTGACTGACTTCAGCTCAGCATGCCAAATTGACCATTAGTGAATCTACTACATACAGGAAGACCTCACTAAGAATCACTCATCAAAGCAAACTTGAAGGAACTGGGAGATGCCAGGCCATTTAAATTCCTAATGGAAGAAGTTGTAGGCCAGAGGAAACACATCTGCAAAGGCCCTGAGGCAGGAGCATTCCTGATCTGGAAGACCAGCACTAAATAAATAAATAAGGGCTACCGTAGTTGAGACATAGTAAGGAAAAGGGAAAGAATGAGATTGTAGGACATGAGAATGGAGATGTAATAAAGCAGACCAGAACTGGAGGACAAGACAGAAGTTCTCAATTCTCTTATGCAATAATATCTCTCAGCTCTTTGTTACACCTCCAAAGTCAGGTCCTGCCCCTAGAAATGCTCATTTAATTGGCCCAGGAGTAGGCATCGCTACTTCTTTTGAACATTTTTCACATGATTCTAACACTCAACCAGAGTTAGGAAGAAATGCTTTGGGGCTGTGGAGGTTGGGGAAGATCTGGACTTCTCCAGGGCGTATAGGAGTCACGGGGGACTCTCACGGAGGAATGAGACAATGTACAACACACATTGCAGCAACTGTCAAGAACAGACAGTAAAAGGTAAGCACAGAAGCAGGGATCCACTTAGCAAGCTGAACAATGATCCAGGCAAGGTGTTACCAAGTGGTGGCAATAAGGGCAATGAGAGGTGGCCCAGCTCTGGGTATATTTTTAATGTGATGCTGTCAGAATTGGCTCTGGGTGAATGGTGGGATGTAAGAAAAAGCACATATTCAAGAATGAGTCTGAAAACTTTGACCTGAGCAACTCGAAGGATGGATTTACCATGAACCACAAAGAGGAGGCCACAGGAAGAACAACGTGGGAAGGGAGGAAGACATTAGGTATGCACAGAGGAGAATGGAGTAGAGATGGCAAGTGGGCGGCTGAACACACACACACACATCTAGGGTCCACAAGAGGCCCAGGCTGTAAATGTAACTTTGTTAATCCTCGGGGCAAATAGTTCTTAAAGCCGTAATAATTGGAGATCACCAAAGGAGGAGATAGGGACAGAGAAGAGAAGAAATCTGAGCAATGAACAATTGTATGATGGTTTCCCGAAGAACTTCCTAAAGGTTTTGCCTTTGATAGGATATTAAAAAGTCCTTTGTCATGTAAAGATATGCAACTATTCAATTGTAGTTCTTTTCTTTCTTTTTTATTTTTTCGGTACTGGGAATTGAACTCAGGGCCTCACACTTGCCAGGCAGGCGCTGTGCTGCTGAGCTGAATCCCCAGCCCTCAGCTGTAATTCTTTTATGGTGGATTTTTTTTTTTTGTATTGTCTTCAGTTCTTTATTTCTCGGTACCATTTCCCAATCAAAGGGACTAAAGTTCCTTAGAGAAATGGCTGATTCCACAGGGCAGAAAAAGTACAAAATAAGCCTCAAATGTCTTGTGCCAGAAAGCAAAGAAGTACCCAAGAAACGGTGAGAACAGGTCAAGAGGACAGAGAGCCCACTTGCCAAATCTGGGACAACTTGAGTGTCAAAATGAATAAAGACAGTAACACATGATGGCACACTGAATGAAGTAAAAATCCATGGGAGCATGCTGAGAGGAAGGAGAGAAAGAGGGAGGGAAATCTCTTTCTTATAATAAAATGCCAACTAGAAAATATAAAAGAAATGATAGTCAGAGATCATCCCCTTGCAACAAATCTAGTAACAGTTAAGCTAAAATAGATAAGAAGATACTCACACAGCTGCATAACAGTCCCTGAAGACTTTGTATTCATCACAAAAGGAAAGAGAGTAATTTCACAGCAGAGAAGTCTATCAAACACTACGCAGTCAAGTGATCAAAGTTAACATCACCAACAGGAAAAGGAACCTGTGTGCTGTGCCTCCCTTGAAGAGCTGCACTGAGGACACAGTGTGTCTTATGCTATGTTCCTGCAAAAGTGCATAACCTGTTTCTCATTATAAAGAAATATTTCACACACACACGAAGGAAGCTTCTTCAAAACAGCTGACTTGTAAAAAGCATCAGTGATATGAAAGACAAAGAAAGGCTGAGAGATATTTCCAGATTGAAGGAAACTGAAGACCTGACAATTAAACACAATGAATTGTCCTAGATTGGGTGGGAGAGGGGACATGGCTATAAAGGATTTTTTTTTTTTGTCTTTTTGAGACAAAGTCTCACGATGTAGTTCAGGCTGGCCTGGAGTTCACTTTGTAGCCCTGGCTAGTCTCAAACTCACAATGATTCTCCTGCCTCAGCCTCCTGAGTGCTGGGATTACAGGCATGTGCCACCACACCCAGCTCTATAAAGAATATTGTTGAGAAACTTTACAATATTTGTACATAAACTAAGCACTAGATAATAGTATTGTGTCAATGTTAAAAGCTTTTAATATGATCATGGTATTGTGGTTACATAAAAAAATGCCCTGTTCTTTGGAGAATCTGACTCAAAGGATACATACTCTAAGGATGAAGGGTAAACATTGCTTCCAACTTACTTTCAAGTATTACAGGAAAAAATATATATGTATAAAAGTATATACCTATATGTATATACATGTGCACATATACACATGTATGCACATGTATGTGAGAGTATGAAAATAAATTATAGTATATTACCAATTGGTGAACCTGTTAAAGATATGATGGAATTGATTGTACTATTCCTATATTTTAGGGGCTGGGGATATAGCTCAGTGGAATAAGCGTCTGCCTAGCAAGCGCAGGGTCCTGAGTTCGATCCCCAGTACTGCCAAAAAAAAAAGTGATAAATCCTATATTTTTCATTTAGTAAATCTGAAATCTTTTCAAAGCAAAGAGTTAAAAATAAAAATATACATAATGAAAAGCTAAGATTCGTTTTTACGTGTATGTTGAGAACGTAATATAACTTAGGCTTTGCTTATTGACCAGTCATTTTCCAGCTCTGGGGACTGCCTCCACAACCCATAACAAATTCTCACATGTATTCGGAGCCGTTCCTGCCATCCTAATCTTGCGTGAGTCTTTCTATGTATTTTTCATCCCCAGTAAGTCTATTTTAATTGTTGAAGCCTTTAATTATGTTTATTATCTTGTAGAGCAAGTCTACCAACGTTGCTCTTATTTAATATTTTCTTTTCCACACATCTATTCGTCCGGAGAAACTTATAATAATTTTGTAAGAAGAAAAGAATAAGAAGAAAAGAATCTCACTGAGATAGTGATTAAAATTTTGTCATTTACAGATTAACTGGTACAACTGGAACCTTGTATTACTCACTCTGCCTAGAAAAGAAAGCTTGTATCTCCTTTTAGTTCAATTCCTGTTTTATGGTCCTCCGTAAAATCTTTTCCTTTTCTTTACATAAATCTTGTACATTTATTGTTAATCCCAATAAATTTTGTTGCAGCAGTAAATACAATATATTTCCATGTTGTATTCTAACAGCTTGCTCATTATGCTAGAAAAGGTATTGATGTTTATAACTATATGTCTATATTTTGTGACTATTACCTGACTAAAGTCATTTGTTAGCCTTATGACATTTTTAGTTGATTTTTTTTAGATATTCAAATTACCATACCATATCCTCTGAAAATGATAGTAATAGTAATTTCTCTTTGGGAATATTGACAGCCCTTATTTGATCTTCTTGTTTAATTTCATTCCCAAAATGTCTAGTACATTAGTAAGTAATAGTGCAGATTGAAGCATCCTTATCTTGTTCCTAAACTGAATTGGGCTGTTGCTAATGTTCCCCCCATTAATAATGATGTTGCTTCGGTTTGAGAATACCTTTGCAATGTTTAAGGAATGTTCTTTAATTCCTTCACTTATAAAAACCAAGAGTGGATGGAAAGGTCTTAAAATTTTTCTAAAACTAATTTACTAAGCTCTGATTTTGTGCCCAGCTCTGTGCCAAGAAGTTCTTTGTATTCATTACTTGATTTATTCCTCATGTGACACTGACTGTTAGATAGTGTTTTCCAAGTTTTAAAATAGGAAAACTAACCAAGTCATGAAGTGGAAAAAAAAGACAGGATTTGAACCTCAGCTCTTAACTTTTCATAACGGTTACGCCATGGCCCTCCACCTTGTTCTGTTAATATACTTCAGCACCTGGAGATTCCCAGCCCTGAGCATTTGCATTGCTAGGTGCAGCCCTGCTTGTCCACAGCATATCACTGCCAGAAACATGTGGCTGCCTTCATCTTTCTAATATTTTGAATCTGTTTTCATGAAATTGAGCTGCAATTCCTTTTGCCTGTCTGGCTGGCTGGCATCAGTGGTCGGGCGCTGCCAGCTTAATAAAACGCTTGGACAGATGTTCGTCTTTGCCCACACACTAACCCTATTTAAATAACACGATGAGCATTTGTTTCTTAGAAGTTCAAAAGCAGACTCACCTCTGAAAGAGTCGAGGCTCAGTATTTTTTTGATAATTTTTCAGTCTTATCTACGATTATGAGTCTATGCAGGTTTTCTACCACCTCCTCAGTCAAATTTAATAATTTATATTTTCCCAGAAAATTATCCACTTCATTAAGATTTCCAGATTTATTAGCATAAAGTTATGAAACCCATTTCTGTATATTTTTCATTTACTGTGTCTCATTTCTCATTTCTACACTCTCATATTTTCTCTTTCTCTTGATTAGGTTTGCCAGTGGTTTCTGTAATTCACTGGTCTTTTTAAAGAGCCAGACCATGGATTTATTTATCAATTTATGTTTTCCATTTTCTAATCCATTAATTTTGAGGGGATTTCATTATTAGTTTCTCCTTGTCTCCTTGGGTTGTGGTGATGGTGGTAGATGTTTGTATTTCTCTTTCTCTGGCATCTGGAAATAAACGTCAGCCTCATTTCTTTTCTGTGTTTCCATCATTATAATTATTGATGTCCACACTGCCTCTTAGACCCCGGAGTCACTTAGAGGAGTGATTTTTAACTCCCCAAGTGGCTTGGGTTTGTTTTTTCTTTGCTTATCATTTAGACTTTCATTTCTACTTCTCTTGACTTGTAGCCCGAGAAGTTGCTCTGTACAATCACCTGATCTGTACAGCTGCTGATAGCTTTGTTGTGACACGGTGGAAGCACAATGCTTGCAAATGTTCTCAACAGTGGCTGAGAAGAATGTGGCTGGTCTGTGTGTCCAGAGCCCTCAGGCAAGCCCCAAGTTAGCTAGAAGGGTGGAGGACAAGGTGTCCTCACGCCCTGCCCCTGGGATGGACGCTCCCAGCTCTCTCAGCATCATAGGGATGAAAGTGTAGAGGGAAAGCAGCGGGCAGGTAGGGCTCCATGGACAGCAAAGGTGCCAAGTGGAAGGAGGACAGCTCCTCTCTTTGTCCTGAGATGAGACCTGAGGGTGGCCTGGAGGCGCTCTTTTGGGGTGCTTGGGACAGGCAGTATGTAGGGGTGCTAGGACCCCTCTAGGAGCAGCATCTGACTGCTCAGGCCTCAGTTTTGTGTCTGAATGGGAATGGGCAAAGGGCCAACAGCCAGGTTTGCTGGCGGCCCTCTGACTGCCCGGAACCGACTGCCTGGTGCTGACCCTTCAGTCCAGAGGTGTGGTGGGAGAATTAGGATGTGGGGTGGGAGGGAGTTTTCCTCCTGACACAGTCTCAGAGAAAAAGAACCTCCTTGCGCTGGCTCAGTGACTTTGTCTTGCTTAGAAAAAGACAAAAAAGTGCAACGACACGGTACTAGTGATCAAGATGTGTATGAGTGAGTGCGGGGGGTGGCGGTGTGGCCAGCACAGGGGGCTCCTTCGTTAACTCCCAGGACAGCACATTCTAATTGCTTCCAAAGTGTGGCCATACACTGCCACAGGCGCCCTGCAGGCACTGCTCCGTGTCCCTAGTGCCTATTCCCTCTCTTTCTCCAACTCTCAGCCCAGACCCCTCCTATCTCTTGAGACAGAAAAACAGAAAACCCCTATGCCTCCAGTATGCAGAGGAACTGAGCTATCTTTTGTAACACTTCTGCTTTCCAGACAGTCGGGCCTTTCTCAAGCTGCTGCACCCTCAACAGGACTCCTGGGTATAGTGACAAGGCCTCTTTCCTCTTCTCACTGTCCCAGTCCATATCTGCTGCCACACTGGAATACCTTGACTGAGCCAGGCATGGTGGTGCATGCCTGTAATCCCAGCTCTCAGGAGGCTGAGGCAGGAGAATTGCTGCAAATGTAAGGCCAGCCTGAGCTATACAGTCAGTTCAAGGCCAGCCTGAACTATAATGTGAGATTCTGCTTCAAAAAAACAGTAAGAACAACAAAAAATATCTCAACTGGGTGATTTATAAATAAGAGAAATTCATTGCTTGGTTCTGGAGGCAGAGAAGTATAAGATAACAGTGCTAGGAGAGTTGGAGTCTGCAAGAATCCGTCTGCTGCACAAACAGCACCTTGTCGCTTTGTCTTCACATGGTGGAAGGAAGGGTAAAAGAGCATAGCAGACTCCTGCCAGCCCTTTTACAAGGCGCTAATTCCACACATGAGGCCAGAGTCCTTGTAACCTAATCATCTCCTAAAAGACCCACTTCTTAGTGCTTCTGCACCAAGGACCCTCATCATGAGTCCTGGAGGGACGCAAGCAACCAAACCGTAGCACCACACTGTCCTTGGTGAGAGCTACTAGTCCTCATCCTTGGGGTTGAAAATTAGAACATTGTTCTCTTGCACACATGCTCTCTCTCTCCTCATTTTTAGATAAAAAATAAATTGCTTGAAGTCCCACATTCCAATTCTATCTAACAATTAAAAGTATCCACCTTCACTTGTTGATAAAGTTCTCAAAACTTGATGTTTATTTTCTGCCCACTCTCAGGAAGGAAGGGCTACACATGGTCACTTGGAGCTCCAAGGTGCACAGGAACAGCCAGGGAAGGGTGGCTGGCCCGCGTCCCTTTCTCACTTTCACCACCAGGCATTCTTTATCTCTCCTGGTTCAGTACCCATGGCATCTGACCACGGCAGGGCTGCAAGCTGGTGACAGAGAAGGAGAATAAGGGCACAGCAAGTTTTCAGCTGGCAGGTACCTTCTAAGGTGGCTGTGTACCGCCATCCTCCCTTCCAGGAGACCCTACTGGTGCCTTTTCATGGACTGTGAGAGGCCACACAAGGAACACCACGTGTACCTTCCATGAGGGGAGAGCTACAATTTCTTCCATACCCCTTTTCCTTTCTCACACTGACTGTCACTGTGGGTTTCCTAAACCTTCCAGAAGGTGCTCTGGGCAGAATGAACAGCTGTAGGTGAGATCCTGAGTCCACCTGGCTCTTTCTGGTCCACAAGAAGCGGTCACATCCTCGCTAGCCCTCTCCATGCTTCGGCAGCAGTCTCCCTCTGCCCTGCCCCCAGCCTGAGAGGCACAGCCTCTCCCCAGGCTGGTGTCAGCAGCCCACCCTGTTCCTCATGCTCTGGGACCCTCTCTGTAGACATCAAGTGTAGCCAAGTCGAGGCCCCAGTCCTTAGATTCACATTTAATTGGTCTGAGTGTAGCTCCCGCACTGGAATGTGAAATCTCCCTCCAGATGATTTTAATGAACATCCAAGAATGAGAACTGATGTCCTCAAATGTAAATGTGTTTATGAAGTGCTCGGGGTGCTATTAAACTTAAGGTTCTTCTTCAGCAGATCTGGCATGGGGTTGAGGGTCTGTATTTCTCTAACAAGCTCCCACGTGAAGCTGAGGCTGTGATTTGAAAGCCTTATTCTAAGCATATCTATGCCTTGGCAAAATTCTGATTTTTAAAACTAGACTCCATTTTTAAGAGCAGTTTTAGGTTCACAGCGAAACTGGGTGGAAAGTACAAAGAGTTCCTCTATAGCTCAGAGGACACGCACAGCCTCCCCCATTATCAACATCCTGCTCCCCAGTTCACATCTGTCGCAATCTGCGAACCTACGGGACAGGTTATTACCGCCCAGAGTCCGCGGGTCCCATCAGCGTGCACTGCTGGCGGTGCCCTGTCTGTGGGCTTCAGGCATGTCTACTGATGGGTGTTCTCCTTTGCCACGCACGGAGAACAGACTCAACACCCTGCTTGCCTCTGGGCTTTGCTTATTCAGTTCTGCCTTACCCCCTAGTCCTTGGTGACCACTTAAAACTTTGGAATTTTAAAATTTTATTACTCATTTACAAATTCTAAAATTCCACGAAGGTATTTTCCTAAACAAGAGTAGATGATATGGCTCTGCAGCAGACTTTCCCTTTGCTGTGGACATCGTGAACGAGATCGTTGTTGGGGGGCTGCCCTGTGCATGGGAGGTGCATCAGAAGCATCCCCAGCTCCTGGCCACCAGCTGCTATAGTACTGAAAATGTCCCTGGACATTGCCAAATGTCCTCTGGGGTCAGAATCACCCCCAGACAAGAACAATTGATCTGGATCCATAGAAAGAACTTAGAAAAGTTTCAATTTTTCATTTAAAGTTATATTTATTTATGAATTGTACCCTTGAGCATCTATTATAAGCCAAGCGGACTTCTAGCACAGGGTATACAGAGGTGACCAAACCAAAGGTTTATATTATCACAAACATGGAGTAGGGTGCAAAGCAAGATAAGGGAGTGATAGTGGCCTGGAGCGGGGATGAGCCAGTGGCGAAATCTCATCACAGAGAGGCAGGGAGACCTCTCCAAAGTCACTTTTGAACAGGAAAGTGAAATGTGAATGAGTCAGGTGAATACACCACGAGAGCAAAGGACACATTTTTGCAAACCGAGGGAGAGCCAGGCAAAGCCCTTGCAGTGAGGGTGTGTTTTGAGCCCAGAATGAAATCATAGGCTGGGGTAAGGAGAAAAATTCATTTCTTCTCCCACTGCAGACTGAAGAACGTCACAGAGTCATTCTTCCCTGTTCAGATGGAACCCTGTGGTCTCCATTTTTTCTGTTTATTGTTACATCCATGTCATTTAGTTTCTCTCTATATAGTTTTTAGTCCCTCTGATCGAGCAAGTATAGGTATCATATGTTTTAAATCTTCACCAAGACTTGATTTGTGTGCTGCTTCTTTTGCTTATAGTAGTTTTTGCTTTCTGTTTTTAACGAAGTATTGTTTGGTTCATAAAACTTTTAATGTATCTTTGTTGAGGATGGTCATCTTGATCAATATAAAATAACATCCTCTTCTCTTGAATTCTACTGCATATACCTACCAGTATTGTATTGGTGCTAGCGCCTTCCTGGCAAGCGCAAGGTCCTGAGTTCGATCCCTGGTACCACAAAAAAAATCCCCATATTGTACTGGTACTTTCCTTCTGTTTACATTTTCTCAAACCAATGTTTTCTCACTTCTTTACTTTTTGTGTTTTCCTGTCATTGTATGTTTCTGAAAACCAGTATATATTTTGACTTTTTTAATGCTATTTACACAGTTGTGCAGTGTTCATCTATTCAGTGAGGAATTTCATATCCTTATAGTTTTTGTGAAATTTGTATGTATAACATTGTTCCTATAATATTTTGTGCTTTGCTTAATGTGTCCTTGCTGTTTCTTTTTCTGAATTTACTTAATTGGCTCACTTTTCCTGCCTCTTTTTTCAATAATAGTTCAAAAGTTATGCACCAGTGACACGACAAAGTTTAAAGCACAAAATTTGGCAAATATCAAGAATTAAATAGGAAGTGTACTGAAGTAAGATAAGAAATGTAGGGTACTTTTACTTCTTTTTCTTTTCTTTTTGCCTTCCCCCACTTAAGTTTTTGTCAGAATAATCACATGTTTGGAATTTGTATTTGTTTTTGTTCAAGAATAATTTTTGATGATTGCATTTGCTTTCATAACCATGTTCCAAACAATGATTTAGACATTAACCATTCTTTACTGGCCTAATTACTCATGCTTGTTTCTTTTGTACCACATCTTCCTTTCTTGGGTTCTTGACTTGATTCATTTCTCGGTTGGTTGGTGGACTTTTCAGGGGCACTGTATTTCAGGAAGATTACGTACATCCTTACATGTCTCAGAACGTTTCTCTCTTGACCTATATATGAGTGATGTCTTAGCTATGTACAGAATTTTTCTGAACTATGTTCAGAATTTTGTCTGAATATGTTCAGAAGTTTAGAGTTGCATATGTAAAGACCAGAATAAACCACTTTTTTCTCTCATTGTATGTAACCTCTTTCTTTCTTTCTCAGACACTAAAAATGTTTTTCCTTAATTCTTGAAGCACATAGAGATTTCATAAAACTACAAGTACATATGAGCCCTTTTATATTCATTTGCTCCTTCAATCTGAAAACTTATACTTTGCTTTAAAGGGAAATTTTCTACTACAGTGGTACTTCAGTATTCATTGGTAATTGGTTCCAGGAGGCCCAAAGAGCACCAAAAGTGAAGAGCACCGAACGAATTGTTTCAGTGAGGAAGGGCAGTGAGTCATAAGGCAGCGAACACAAAGCAAAGGGTGAGTACCAGGACACAGTTTTCATGTTGAAATGTGTCCAGTACGGAATGCAACAAGTTTCAAAGCAGTCAAGTATCAAGATATGACTATATTTTTCTGATTACACAAATAGTAGATTATAAAAAAATAATTAAAACTCCAAGTAGAAACTTTAAATGAATATATAGCTTGTAATAGGCTAAGTAAATATATGTTGAATGAATAAGTAAACAGATCAATGGAAGAAGGAATCATTTTTCTCCTTTTTTAAATAACAGAAAAAGCAAGTTCACCTTCCTGTTACAGGAACACTGTGTTGCCTGGGTTCTCTGTGCTTTTATGTTTTCTCTAGACTTTTTCAAGCTAGTTTTCTAATATCATTTGGTTTCATGTTATTTTGGTTTATATTTTTTAATTTTTCTATTTATGATTTTTCATATAAAAGAAATTTTCTGCTGAGGTTTTTCCTTTTGACCAGCACAATGAGTCTTATGTAAATGCCAGAGGTGAAGCATTTTAATGCATCTCTTTCTGTTAATTTTCCCTCATTTTGAGCAGTAACCCTTTTCCTCGGGGGAACATCTGTTCCCAGCCTTAGGTTAGCCCCTGTTGGGGTGGAGCAGTCCAGCAGGATGCCCCCCCCCACTATTTCATCCTTCAGAGTGCACCTGCTCTAGTGAACCAGAGCTGACCTGAGAGAACTGGAGGAGCCCCATTTGATGCCACAGTGCTGGTGTGTGACTTTGGGGGCTAGGAGAGGACTTTAAAAGCACTGTGTCTTCCTGTGTCTCTGCATCTCTCACCCTGAGGAAGCCACCATCCTTAGCTGAGGCCATCAGGCATCCCTGTCAAGGGTCCAGCGAGAGGAAGGGAACTCTCCTGCCAGTGCCAACTTTCCAGCCATGTAAATGAGATCGTTCAAAGTGGAGCATCCCACCCATGAGGCTTCCAGGTGATGCCAGCCCTGGTCCCTGCATTGAAGGCTGCAGCTTCAGGAGCACTCACAGGGCCAGGATCATCCTACCACGTGTCTTCCAAATTCCTGAGCCACCAGAACAAGAGAGATTAGAGCACTTACTCTTGTCAGGCTGCTGAGTTTGTGTTTCATTTGTTGGACAATCATAGATGACTGACACCGCCTTCTTCTTTGAAACTCATTGGCCATTTCAATAAATGTCATGTTTTCTGTATTTGCCCAGCACTGGTATTTTCTCGTGGGTTCTGTCAGAAGTAAAATGGATTTCAAATCTTTCTTTCCTAAGGAAGGGAGACGAGCGTGATACGACTTTACTTCTCCTGTCCAGAAGTCTGTGTGTCCATGCTGAGCAGAGGTTTCTGTGGCTTGGAAACCTGGTACTAGCTGTCTCAGCATAGGCTGGAAGGATTTTCTCCTGCAGTATTTTTATGTCAGCACTAAGAGGGGCCCGTGTCCTCCCCACAGCAGAAAGCAAGGCCATCAGAGCTGGTCACTCCATAGCTCCATCTCTGCCCTTGCTCTGCTGTTCATGGGCCACAGTGTTGACCTTCTTTCTTGCTTGCATGAAGCTCCCTGGCACCTGCACTGAGTCTCCCAGAGGCTGCTGCAGGTTTCTGAGAGGTCACATTGTAGAGCATTCCAGAGCTGAAAGCCCCTGTATCACCGAAACCCCTCTGTATCATCAAACTAACTTTTCATACTAGAAATGCAGACCGTGTCAGGAATAACTGCCATGGAGGAAGACAAACCCTGGAAAATAGTTTGGCACCCTCTTGTACAGCCAAATACTCACAGATCCTATAAGCTACATCTAAAGAAACTCTAGGCTTTTTCTATCAGGAAACAGGAATACGCATCCCACTCTGTTTATAATACAAATAACTGGAAGCAACCAAATATTCATCAGCTACAAGATGGATAGATAGATTAAACTACCTTTATTATATGTAATGAACTATTATGCAGTAGTGAAAAGAACCACAACTCCACACTTAAACTCAGAGGCACCTTAAGTTTTATAATGTGGAGCAAAGGAAGCCAAGAAAATAAGAATGGTTTACTAAATGGTAGTCAACATGAAATACTGTTTTGCTAGGGCTACATTGGGAGATGGAATGACAAATTCAAAATAGAAGATAAGAAGGGAAGAGAACGTAATTAAGGCAAGTGTCTCCAAGGTTAGAGCAAGGCCTGGCACAATAAATCTCTCATCTGGAGTGGTGATTCCATCAATATTTACCTTATTGTTGTTCTTTACCCTGGACACATATTTTTCCACAACATTCAATATGTAAGAAATACTTCCCAGTGTGACAAATGGAAAGATTGAAACCAGCCTCTTGCCTCAGGCGTTTATAGCAAGAGTGTCCTCTGCACTCACATCAGCTTCCCCACCCTCTTCCAAACAAGGAGGTGGCCCCTCCCCATCTGGAGGACCCCTCTACCTCCCCAGGAGGAGCCTACATTGACTGGTCTTTCCAGGGTCATCAACCTTAAACCCAACTTGTGTTCAACCAGACTGGCACCAGTTAGACATTTCTTGGGCCTGAAGTCAGCTCCTCCTGGACCACCTGGAGTCAGAATGAAGAAATTCTTCCTTGTACATAAGCTAGTTAGGGTGGGGATTCTGTCCCTTGCAGCTAGAAGAATCCTGAACATTGCATAAGGGTTTGTTTATTGCACATCTCTTGCATGGGGTCCATTCTGACACATGTGAGATGGTCTGAGAATTTTACCCACAACCTCAAACCAGCTGGTCCCAGAGAAGGGGACATTCATTGATTCAATACTCAGAGCAGTGCTGACAAGTGGCAGGTGCTGGCCTGAGGGCTAGGAGGGTCAGGCTCTATAACTAGCTCTGATCCTGCCAACCCGGGCAGTTAGGGGGAGGTCACTATTTCTCTAGGGACTCAGTCACATCACCTGTTTGGTGGAATGTTTGGGGTAAATAAAGTTCACATCTGTTTTAATGTCAGTGTCCCTAGTCATGCATTTAGATAGTGAGAGTCGCTAAGGGTGATAAAGAGGCCATGTCCCCTTAGGATACAGGGCCGCACACAGTGCGTAATCAGAGGGCACAGGGTGTGGAGTTTGTCACCTGGAGAGCTGCATTTAACCAATGCAGGTGCGCTACGCATGGGCACTGGGAAAGTTCACCAACATCAGCTGGACCTGGCAGCAGGCACGGGTTAGGGTGGAGGCAGCTTTGTCCCCTGGAGCCATGTGGTCCTGTGGAAGTCACTCCCAGTCAGTTTCTGCCAGTTGCAACCATGGTGGGCTGAGGGAGAGGTGGAAAGAGTGTTCTGATGTCCAGTAGGGAATGGGAACCTGTGTGCATCTCTGCTGCATGAGTTTGCAAAGCATGCCAGCTTTCTAAAGGGGCACTGTAACCTTCTCAGGTATGGTCCTGAGGTCACAGCCAGACGCTTCCCCCAAGGCTGGATTTCCCCTGTGTAGACAGAGCTGGGATGGTCCAGCACCAGATCTCCATCGCTACCCACCTTGCCCCCAGCCAGTGAGCTGATGGGGTCTAGGGCACAGATTACCAGCTGCTGTATTCCGTCCTTCTTACCCTGTGCTTGCAGTTGATGGGATGTTTTTATGGAGATTGGTGCATGTTGGGCAATTTATGGCTGAGCCAAGAGAGGAAGGTGGCAGATGTGAGTTAACTTGTCCCAAAACTGAACCACTGCTGCCTGCCTTCCGCAAAGAGGGAGCTGGCCTTGTGCGGGGCTTCCCTAGTCCTAGTCCAGTGCCCTGAGTAGCACGCTGGGAGAAGGTAGGTGGGTGGAGCCGATCTGCCAGACTGACAGCAGCAAGAGCCTGGCTCTACCTGGTGAGCACAGATGGGTCAGACAGAGTAAAAGCCCATAGCCCCTGGCCCTTCCCCAACCTGGGTCCCAGTGAGATGGACAGGGCTCCCATAGCCCTGCGGTGCTGTGTCTGGAAGTTCTCTGTCATCAAATGCCCAGAAGACCCTGTGAGAACGCAGGCTGCTCACATATCTTGTTTGCTCTACACACAAGGAAAAGGTAGTTCTCTGTAAGGGGCTGTGTGCTCTTAATTCCACTGGAATCTTCTTTCTTACTGAGACAATCTTGCCACAGCCTCGCACCTAAGTCCTCTGAGGTCTTCTCCCATCCTAAGAGTCCTCCGGTGCACACAGCCCTTTGTAAGGAGGACTCCTTTCTCCTTACAGCGTCTTCAACAGCAACCCCAGAACAGACTCTGGTTGACTGTGGAAAGGGCAGGACTATGCCCCCAGCCATCAGGGCCATCCCTGTCCCCTCAGTAAGGGTGCAGGCACCACCATGAGCAGCCCTGGGGTTAGAGAGAGGCCAGCTCCCCAGACGGCCAGGAGAAGGGCGGGAGAGTGAGCAGGCCGTGCTGCGCCTCCTGGGGCACTCAGCCTGCTGCTTCTGTGGGCCCAGGCAGTACTGGCTGCAGCTCTGGCCTTGTCCAGCCGTGTGATGTGTGGTGGAGGAGGCTGATTCCCCAGCCAGTCCTCTCCCTCAGGGGCTGGGAGGGCCAGATGCAGGGACAGGCGGGAAGGAGAAAGATGCATGGCACCGGGCCCTCTGGGGAAGTGGGTGTCTTGTCTGCCAGCAGTGCCACCCTTTCCCAGCACTTTCACTGTCTGTGGGTCCCCTGCCTGTCAGTCATCAGCTGAGTCACCAGGTGCCCTGGGGCTGGGGGCTGCCTGCCAGAGACCTGACTCATGGAGCGGAGCGGCTGACTGGTTTCTCCAGCCCCTGCCCCTCCCTGTCATAACATGCCAAGCAAGGGACGGAGGGCCAGGGAGCACGCAGGCATTCTCTGCTGGGCGTCTCCTCCAGCAACACAGATGCGCAGGGCCTGTCCTGGATGAGCTGCTCCCCTACCTGGGCCCCAAACCACTGGGAGGTCCACTGCTTTGGTCTCCCTGCCCGAACGAAATGCAACCACAAATATGCAGGCTGTGGTGACCGAAAGAGCTCAGACATACTCCCAGCCCTCCTCAGTCCAAGCAGGACTCCACAGACCCCTGGCCTCCTCAGTTCCACAAGAAAGTTGGAAAAGCTACACTAATTTCTGTGCCATGGCTCAGACATTTTCCTAACACCTCACTTAGTCCTGTCATGAACTCTAATCTGACATCTTATTTGAATGAGAATCACTCACAAACTTTCAAGCTAAGGCAATAATAGGACAGCAGAGTATAGGGACATACGCCTGCAGTTCAAACAACTCAGGAAGCTGAGACAGGAAGATCAAAAGTCTGAGGCCAGCCTGGGCAACTTAGCAAAACCCTACCTCAAAATAAAATTCGGAAAACAGCCTGGGAGTGTAGCTCAGTGGTAGAGCACTCGCCAAACATATGTGAGGCTCCGGGTTCAGTTTCTAGCACTATCAAGACAGAAAGAAGTAGCCAGGAGACAATAGGCAGAGCCAGAGCTGAGACCTCTGAGTGGCTGAGGACAGAGAGGGCTGCCTGCCGGTCATAACCAACAGCGTGGCCATCAGCCCCCCGACTCCAAGGAGGACCTCAAGCCGCCTTCAGAAGAAGCCCCTCGGAATGTGGCTGGGTTATGCTGAGGGCTGAGGAGAGATCGCTTCTTGGCCTTCAACTGTCCCACACCCTCTCCTAGGCACAACTCCTGCCACACCCTGCAACCAGCTCTCACTAAGTGCTGCTCTGGCTTGCGGCCAGCCCTGACCCCCAGGTCATTTAGTTAGGCTTGTGTGCTTCATCGGCTTCCCCCACCCTGTGTTAGTGCTGCCAGTTTGACCCCTCAGGACACACCTTATGCTCATTCCTCCGGTCTGAGCCCACACATGCCCGACTCCTCTTCATGCCCACACTGCCCCTCCTAGCCCTCTGGGCACAGCTCCCAGCCTGCCTCACTAAGGAGCCCCCATCCCCCAGCCTTGAGGCCACCCAAAAGCCAGAGACAACGATATATAGTGGTCCTCTTCCTCCGTCTACCTCA